>JAWQEG010003170.1:0-185000 GCA_033782935.1 Petrolisthes cinctipes
CGAAACAGATCCCCTATTTGTGTGCATACCATTGAGGGCGTCTGTATTCTGGCGTAGTTATGGAGGAATCAGTATAGAGAGAAGGATACACCACCAAGATTTAAAACGGAAGGAAAACTTTAACTAAAATATGTACCAGTTGGACATTGTTTCCTCTCTCTCTCTCTCTCTCTCTCTCTCTCACACACAAATGCGTCATCCTTATAACACACACACACACACACACACACACGTCATCCTTAAAACACACATACACACACACAAATGAGTCATCCTTATAACATACACACACAAACACACACAAAGAAACACACACACACACACACACACTTCTTTGAATAATTCAAAGGAAGGGTAATATATGTTGACATTAAGTAATATTAAATATTACTCAGACAAGTGTGTGTGTGTGTGTGTGTGTGTTTAGTCATGTACTGGTGTGTGTGTGTGTTTATCTATGTAATTCTTCCCTCTCTATCTCTCTCTCTCTCTCTCTCTCTCTCTCTCCAGCAGCCTTTCATTTTCTCTACTGCAATCGTGTGTGTGTGTGTGTGTGTGTGTGTGAAATAATGTATGTATGCATGTATCTATATTTGTACAGTATGTACGTATGTGTGTGTATGTATGTATGTATGTGCGTAAATGTATGTATGTGTGTGTGTGTGTAATTATATATGTGTGTATGTATGAGTGCATTTATGTATGTATGTATGTGTGTAGGATATGTATGTATGTTACGTATGTGTGTAGGTATGGATGCTTGTGTACGTATATAACTGTGTATGTATGTACGTAATTGTGTATGTATGCATGTATATATATGTATGTATAGTCTGTACGTATGTATGTATGTATGCATGTGTGTATGTATGTTTGTATGTATGTATGTACTACCTATATCTTTAGTTAATCAGAGAGAGAGAGAGAGAGAGAGAGAGAGAGAGAGAGAGAGAGAGAGAGAGAGAGAGAGAGAGAATTATCTACCTATATCTTTAGTAAATCTTAGAGAGATTTTTTGTTTTGTTTTGATAATTTTATTACACCCATTGGGTGCCAATCATAATAGCAATAGTTAGACAATAATAATATACATTGAGTGACAAATAGAATGTCAATAATGAAACAGTAATAAGATATACCAGCAATAATGAAACAAAAATAATAACATAGTAGCAATAATAAAACAATAAGAATAAAATACAGTAGCAATAATAAAGAGTAGCAATAATGAAACAATAATATAATTACAATAGCAATAATGAGACAATAATAATAATAAAATTACAGTAACTTAGCAATAATGAAACAAAAATAATAATAAAATTACAATAGCAATAATGAAGCAAAAATAATAATAAAGTTACAGTAGTAATAATGAAACAATAATAATAAAATACAGTAGCAATAATGAAACAATAATAATAAAATACAATAGCAATAATGAATAATAGCAATAATGAAACAAAAATAATAAGATTACAGTAACAATAATGAATAATAGCAATAATGAAACAATAATAATATAAAATACAGTAGCAATAATGAATAATAGCAATAATGAAACAATAATAATAATAAAATACAGAAGCAATAATGAATAATAGCAATAATGAAACAATAATAATAAAATACAGTAACAGTAATGAGACAATAATAATAATAATAATAATATTGCAATAAAAATAAAATATAACGGCAATAATGAAAGAATAGTAAAATTTAGCAGCAATAACGAAACAATAATAATTAAATTTAGCAGCAATAATGAATCAATAATAGAATACATTGAATGACAGTTTAAAGGGAGCAATAATTATAATATCAATGGAATATAAAGCTAACACAGTGTAAATTAAAGGAAGCAAGGTATTATTATAATATAATATATGTTACAGATATTAGAGAGTGAACACAATATTGGCATTTCACAAAAGAAAAATATTACATACATGCATGTACTACAATACTGTACATGAAAATACCATACTGTACAGTACTGTTAGAGAGAGAGAGAGAGAGAGAGAGAGAGAGAGAGAGAGAGAGAGAGAGATAACACAATAATTTTACTGTACATTATAATTTTTAACACACACACACACACACACCTCCCTCGTTTATCGTGGAACCCAACCACTGACGTCACCACCACATCATTTAACGGGATATTAGACTTTTGGTACATACATTGGAGCGCCTTGATTCCTCCAAAGTATGCCAGGAAACAGACCCGGATGAATAATAATAATGGTAACATGTTGCCTGGAATAGTTTGGAGGAATCATTTGCTCCGGTAGGCAGCATATAGATTCGCTTCATTTCCACCTTCGTATGTAATAGGTATATATAGTAATGATTCATGGGGCTCGGGTCCTCGGATTTATAGAATGTTTGTATTCTCTCCCAGCTTTGTGTCTCTGGTCATTTTCTCTACTGCAATCGTGTGTGTGTGTGTGTGTGTGTGTGTGTGAAATAATGTATGTATGCATGTATCTATATTTGTACAGTATGTGTATGTATGTGCGTAAATGTATGTATGTGTGTGTGTGTGTGTGTGAAATAATGTATGTATGCATGTATCTATATTTGTAGAGTATGTGTATGTATGTGTATGTATGTATGTATGTGCGTAAATGTATGTATGTGTGTGTGTAATTATATATGTGTGTATGTATGAGTGCATTTATGTATGTATGTATGTGTGTGTGTAGGATATGTATGTATGTTACGTATGCGTGTAGGTATGGATGCTTGTGTACGTATATAACTGTGTATGTATGTACGTAATTGTGTATGTATGCATGTATATATATGTATGTATAGCCTGTACGTATGTATGTATGTATGCATGTGTGTATGTATGTTTGTATGTATGTATGTACTACCTATATCTTTAGTTAATCAGAGAGAGAGAGAGAGAGAGAGAGAGAGAAGAGAGAGAGAGAGAGAGAGAGAGAGAGAGAGAGAGAGAGAGAGAATTATCTACCTATATCTTTAGTAAATCTTATAGAGAGAGAGAGAGAGAGAGAGAGAGAGAGAGAGAGAGAGAGAGAGAGAGAGAGAGAGAGAGAGAGACAGAGAGACAGAGAGAATTATCTACCTATATCTTTAGTAAATAATAATAATAATAATAATAATAATAATAATAATAATAATAATGTTGTAATACAATTTTAATGAAGAGATGACAGATAATCTAGTTGTCATATATGGTAAATTATCTATTTATGTGGTTAGAATAAAAACTGGTTCAAAATGCAACTATCATGTCATATTAGCATTATTAAATACATTAGATGGACGTGAATTTATGCTGCCGACTGTACATTGGAGCGTTTTGTTTCCTCCACAGTAATGCCAGGAAACGGGACCATGCAGTGTTGGTAAATCTGGAGCAACTGATTCCTCCAAACGATTCCAAGCAACAGAACACCACTAGTTTTGTTCATCTGGTCCTGTTTTTTTCCTGGCATACTTAGAAGGAATCAAGGCACTCCAATGTAACAAAAGTGAATTACCCCCTTTAAGGACTCTTCGTGATTAAAGGGCATATTCCACAGTGGTTTGGTTTGTTATGATCCTCCCCAACCAACCACACTAGTCTTGTCAGCGTTTATTGAGGCAAAAGTTGGTGATTTAGTGGTGGGACAACCTACACGAAGGAAACAGAAGATGAGGGACAACTGAAGAATGAAAAGAAAGGGAGTGCATGGCTGGAGTCCGAAGGGGCGCCCAAATCCTAAACGTACTGCCCACATCAACTCAAACGTCCCCCTCTCTCTCTCTCCATACGTCCCTTCCTCTCTATCCATCCATCTCTCTCTCTCTCTCTCTCTCTCTCTATCTATACGTCCCTCTCTCTCTCTCTATCCATACGTTCCTCCCTCTCTCTCTCTCTATCCATACGTCCCTCTCTCTCTCTCTCTCTAACCATACGTCTCTCTCTCTCTCTCTCTCTCTCTCTCTCTCTCTCTCTCTATCCATACGTCCCTCCCTCTCTCTCTATCTACGTCCCTCTCTCTCTCTCTCTCTCTCTCTCTCTCTCTCTCTATCCATACGTCCCTCCCTCTCTGTATGCGAATTCTATGAACAACACTCACACATCCTTCCTCATCAACACATGAACAAAATACAGGGAACAGGACGCGGGCAGCGGGGGAAAAAAGATAATATTAATAATAGTCCATGTCGCAAACTGGACCAAAGTAACTTCCTTCCCTTTCATCGTGTCTGTTCACCGACATAAATAAAAAAATACCGATTGCAGAAATGTGACGTTCAGGATAGGTTATTACTACATAAATATCTATCTATATATATTTACTTGCGTACTTCCTGCGTTTATACATTTATTTATTTATTTAATATTTAAGTGTTTTTTTTTTTTGTAGTTTTTTTTTCATCACGCACGCGCACTTTCTTTCAGAGGCCATTCCATTGCGTGCTTTATAAATATGAGTACTGGGAAGCTGATATCAGTAGTAGCGTTACCCTTCGTTTGTAAACACTGTACAACCCAGCCCACTACATCAAGGGAGCGTGTATATAAAATAATAATAATAATAATAATAGTAATAACTCAATACACGTTTAGTAGCATTATAACATCACCCTGAATTAATGAACGAACCCAGGAGGAGGGACTAACGAACGTATACCTTATAATTCGTTTTCAACCAACCAACCAACCAACCAACGAGCCCAAGAGAAACAGCAGAGACAAATACGAACAATAACAATCAAGATGGCTACTGTGATGACTGGACGAGTGTTTGTGTTTCTGTTACTAGCCAACACCATCTTCCTCAGCGATATCACCAACTCCAGTCCTCTTCTCCAGACACTCAAGAGACAAACAAGAAGTAAGTGTGCTACGATTTATAACTAAGGAGTATAGTGTGTAGGGTGTATAATAGTGTGTATGTTGTGGGAGAAAGAAATATGTAATGTATCCACAAATAACTACATATATTCATTGATATAATCTACTCATTTCGTAATAATATATCCACAAATGGTAAATTTACAGAAGAACTGGGTTCACTATATTGTGTATTTTAGTATCATTACCCACTATTTTGGACCATTCTAAAACACTTTTATTCTATGGTGTTTCTTTCGGAGATGCCCCGTTTTCGAGATATGCCCCGTTTTACAAACATAATTTGAAAATTAGTCTGACCTCACCTGACCTGACCTAACCTAACCTAGACAACAGCAGACTACCGGGACCTAACCTGGGCAAACTACCGGGACCTAACCTAGGCAAACTACCGGGATATAACCGGTGTAAACTATCATAAAGTGACTTGGGCAAATTCCCAGGACCTAGCCGGATGTGGTAACACTGCGCGATCCTAGCCAAAAACCCAGTTATTCTGTAATAATACCCCACAAATAACTAGGCCTACATATATTCATTGATATAATCTACTAAATTCGTAATAATATATCCACTACAAATGTCCTTTATTTTGTCCATCTAGGTACGGATGCATGTCTTACCCATAATCTTAGTAACATGTCCGGATACACGGTGAGTAAAAATATGGAAGGAGTGAGAGTATATACTGGGAATATTCACCTCGCCTCTATACTCTATCAATATGTATTTCTAACTTTGTATATGTGTGTTTTCTGGTGATCTAAATACTGAGGGAAGAATTAAGACAGTGTTTATTGATGATTTTAGACCGTGTAGTAAAATATTGTACGTATTTAATTAAAAGAGGAGAAGGAGAAGAAGGAAGATAAGTGGGATAGTTAATTAAGAATCCACTCCCCTCACACTCTCACGCCCCAACACACTCCCCTCTCACTTACACCATCACACCCACATCCTCTCACACATACACTCCATCACACCCACACACCCCCACTCACTCACTCATCCTCTCACACATACACTCCATCACACCCACACACCCCCACTCACTCACTCATCCTCTCACACATACACTCCATCACACCCACACACCCACCCTCCCTCTCACACATATACACCCCCACACACACCCACTCCCTCATCTCCTCCCCACCCCCTCTTTCCCTCTCACACCAACACTCACTCACTCATCCTCTCTCACACCCACACTCACTCATCTTCTCCCCACCCCCTCTTTCCCTCTCACACCAACACTCAATCACACATACACACCGCCACTCCCACACACCCACCCTCCCTCTCACCCCCACACTCACTTATCTCCTCCCCCCACCCTCTCTCTCTCCCCTCACAGGACACATGCCACACCACCTATGAGAGAATCGACATAGACGGTGTGAGCCTATTCAACGCCACCTGCAACGACACCTTCTCCACCAAACAAGGACCTCCGTGTAGTGCCTACATTCAGAATTTAGGCAACTACAATATTAGTTTGTTTTGTTACCCGGAGGGATTGGCGACAAATAATGGGAATTAGAAGTACGTGTACCAATGGGGATATTATATTAAGATTGTTTAGGAGTAAATGGGGAAATTTCTACCAGACGATATATCAAGTAGATGGTAAATATACAACAATCTTCCAAGAGTAAACAGGGAATTTTTGAGGTAAAAAGGGAAATTCTGATGTTGAAGTTGGGGAAATTTCGTCAAGCATACCTGGCAACACTGCCTGGAGAGTCTTGGGGTAGGCTATATGTGTGTGTGTGTGTATGTCTGTGTGTGTGTATGTCTGTGTGTGTGTGTGTGATGGGCCCGTGTGTGTGTGTGTGTGAAGGACCCGTATGTGTGTGTGTGAAGGACCCGTGTGTGTGTGTGTGTGTGTGAAGGACCCGTATGTGTGTGTGTGTATGTGTGTGTGTGTGAAGGGCCCGTGTGTGTGTGTGTGTGAAGGACCCGTATGTGTGTGTATGTGTGTGTGTGTGTGAAAGACCCGTATGTGTGTGTGTGTGTGAAGGACCCGTATGTCTGTGTGTGTGTGTGTGTGTGTGTGTGTGTGTGTGTGTGTGTGAAGGACCCGTATGTGTGTGTGTGTGTGTGTGTGTAGGACCCGTATGTATGTATGTATGTATGTATGTGTGTGTGTAGACAAGAACACCCCTGTATGCTTGTGTGGTGTTGGTAATGTCTTACAGGTATACCGGTATGATGGACGACCCTGTTGTTGTTGTTGTTGTTGTTGTCATCGTGGTACCGTTTCCATACATGTACACGTCATGGTATATGCACTATGAATGTTACTGTATATGACCCGTGGTGCAATGGTGTACAAGAGTTCGTTCCCTCAGCCAGCCAGCCAGCCTACCAACCAGCCAGCCAACAGCCAACCAACCAGCCAGCCAACAGCCAACCAACCAGCCAGCCAACCAGCCTACCAACCAGCCAGCCAACAGCCAACCAACCAGCCAGCCAACCAGCCTACCAACCAGCCAGCCAACAGCCAACCAACCAGCCAGCCAACAGCCAACCAACCAGCCACAATATAGCTGCATAGCACTTATAGTTCCAATGCACCTATGCAGCAACAAAACGTATGAGGATAAGGCGAACTATTCTGCTTTGTAGTGTGTGTGTGTGCGTGTCTGTGTTCGTGTGTGTGTGTGTGCCTTCGTCTTCACCATGCATGTTTCTTTTGTATACTATATTGCTTGACGTTTGACCTTCGTAGAGTTATTTGTAGTGTGTGTGTGTTATTTACCAGTGTGTATTTTGTGTGTTGGTTACCAGTGTGTGTGTGTGTGTGTGTGTGTGTGTGTCACTTCGCTTTCACCATGCATGTTTTTTGGTATTCTATATTGTTTAACCTTTGTGGAGTTATTTGAAGTGTGTAGAAGCCTGTCTTTTATTTGAATTGTGTACAATACTTGCATGTCTTTACACTGTGTAGCCTACTATCATTATTATTAGACAGACAGTCGCCTCCACTAATAACCAGCACAGCATCAGGTGAATTAGATGTAAATGTGGCACCGCTGTACAATTTGTTACACGTACGAATGATAAATAAATAAGCAGAACTCAATGCTGCTATAGTAAACAAACACAGTGGTGTCAAATCAACCACCAAACGCTGTGCTCGTTACAAGTGGAGGCAACTGTACACACAACTAAAAATCTATTGGTGCAGTTCTCAAGTGAAACATTCTGACACCTCATACGATGGTTACTGAGAAATAGTTTGTTTATTCCCGGAAAACATACATACATGCACTGAGTCGATCATACACAGAATCGTACTGTACGTTTTTGTTCACTCAAGTCAGGTTAGGCCATGACAGCTTGGGAAATCTTTATAATAATTCTTACTCTCGAAATTAAATGGGTGTGTTTTGTTTTGAGATGGTCAGATGGGTCAAGAAGCAATATTGTATGGCAGTGTCGTGCAATGTTAGGTTATTATTACATTTAATATACTCATAATATTTATTACTTAGGTTATCAATATTATAAATAACATTTAAGATTATTTTATACATCATTATTTTATTTCTTATCTATTATTTATGTTATTTTATGAATGACATTTGATTTAGTTTGATTAATATAATTTGTGTCTATCATACTTGACTGAATATAATATCAGAAAATAATTATTAATTCGTTTAAACACTTGTAAATTACAATGAACATAATTAAAGTGTGATCCTATAAAAAGTACTCAGTTATTATCAATTGTGTTGGGATTTATTACTATTATTATTATTATTACACAGAGCCTATTATTATTATTCACAGCCTATTATTATTATTAAACACAGCCTATTATCATTATTAAACACAGCCTATTATTATTATTATTATTATTACACACAGCCTCTTATTATTATTATTATTATTATTATACACCACCTATGAGAAAATCGACATAGACGGTGTGAGCCTATACAACGCCACCTGCAACGACACCTTCTCCACCAAAGAAGGAACTCCGTGTAGTGCCTACATTCAGAATTTAGGCAACTATAATATTAGTTTGTTTTGTTACCCGGAGGGACTGGCGACAATTAATGGGAATTAGAAGTACGTGTACCAATGGGGATATTATATTAAGATTGTTTAGGAGTAAATGGGGAAATTTCTACCAGACGATATATCAAGTAGATGGTAAATATACAACAATCTTCCAAGAGTAAACAGGGAATTTTTTAGGTAAAAAGGGAAATTCTGATGTTGAAGTTGGGGAAATTTCGTCAAGCATAGCTGGCAACACTGCCTGGAGAGTCTTGGGTAGGCTATATGTGTGTGTGTGTGTGAAGGGCCAGTGTATTTTGTGTGTTGGTGACCAGTGTGTCTGTGTGTGTGTGTGTGATTGCAGAAATGTGACGTTCCGGATAGGTTATTACAACATAAATATCTATCTATATATATTTACTTGCGTACTTCCTGCGTTTATATATTTATTTATTTAACATTTAAGTGATTTTTTTTTGTAGTTTTGTTTTCATCACGCACGCGCACTTTATTTCAGGAGCTCAGGCAGGCTGGCAGCTGGCAGAGCCCACTACATCAAGGGAGCGTATATATAAAATAATAATAATAATAATAATAATAATAGTAATAACTCAATACACGTTCAGTAGCATTATAACATCACCCTGAATTAATGAACGTACCCAGGAGGAGGGACTAACGAACGTATACCTTATAATTCGTTTTCAACCATCCAACCAACCAACCAACGAGCCCAAGAGAAACAGCAGAGACAAATACGAACAATAACAATCAAGATGGCTACTGTGATGACTGGACGAGTGTTTGTGTTTCTGTTACTAGTCAACACCATCTTCCTCAGCGATATCACCAACTCCAGTCCTCTTCTCCAGACACTCAAGAGACAAACAAGAAGTAAGTGTGCTACGATTTATAACTAAGGAGTATAGTGTGTAGGGTGTATAATAGTGTGTATGTTGTGGGAGAAAGAAATACGAAATGTATCCACAAATAACTACATATATTCATTGATATAATCTACTCAATTCGTAATAATATATCCACAAATAACTACATATATTCATTGATATAATCTACTCATTTCGTAATAATATATCCACAAATAACTACATATATTCATTAATATAATCTACTCATTTCGTAATAATATATCCACAAATAACTACATATATTCATTGATATAATCTACTCATTTCGTAATAATATATCCACAAATAACTACATATATTCATTAATATAATCTACTCATTTCGTAATAATATATCCACAAATAACTACATATATTCATTGATATAATCTACTCATTTCGTAATAATATATCCACTACAAATGTCCTTTATTTTGTCCATCTAGGTACGGATGCATGTCTTACCCATAATCTTAGTAACATGTCCGGATACACGGTGAGTAAAAATATGGAAGGAGTGAGAGTATATACTGGGAATATTCACCTCGCCTCTATACTCTATCAATATGTATTTCTAACTTTGTATATGTGTGTTTTCTGGTGATCTAAATACTGAGGGAAGAATTAAGACAGTGTTTATTGATGATTTTAGACCGTGTAGAAAAATATTGTACGTATTTAATTAAAAGAGGAGAAGGAGAAGAAGGAAGATAAGTGGGATAGTTAATTAAGAATCCACTCTCCTCACACTCTCACGCCCCAACACACTCCCCTCACACTTACACCATCACACCCACATCCTCTCACACATACACACCATCACACCCACACACCCACCCTCCCTCTCACACATATACACCCCCACACCCACACACCCACCCTCCCTCTCACACATATACACCCCCACACACACCCACTCCCTCATCTCCTCCCCACCCCCTCTTTCCCTCTCACACCAACACTCACTCACTCATCCTCTCACACATACACACCCCCACTCTCTCTCACACCCACACTCACTCATCTTCTCCCCACCCCCTCTTTCCCTCTCACACCAACACTCAATCACACATACACACCGCCACTCCCACACACCCACCCTCCCTCTCACACCCACACTCACTCATCTCCTCCCCCCACCCTCTCTCTCTCCCCTCACAGGACACATGCCACACCACCTATGAGAGAATCGACATAGACGGTGTGAGCCTATACAACGCCACCTGCAACGACACCTTCTCCACCAAACAAGGAACTCCGTGTAGTGCCTACATTCAGAATTTAGGCAACTATAATATTAGTTTGTTTTGTTACCCGGAGGGATTGGCGACAAATAATGGGAATTAGAAGTACTTACCAATGGGGATATTATATTAAGATTGTTTAGGAGTAAATGGGGAAATTTCTACCAGACGATATATCAAGTATATGGTAAATATACAACAATCTTCCAAGAGTAAACAGGGAATTTTTGAGGTAAAAAGGGAAATTCTGATGTTAAAGTTGGGGAAATTTCGTCAAGCATACCTGGCAACACTGCCTGCAGAGTCTTGGGTAGGCTATATGTGTGTGTGTGTGTGTGTGTGTGAAGGGCCCGTGTGTGTGTGTGAAGGACCCGTATGTGTGTGTGTGTGTGTGTGTGTGTGTGTGTATGTGTGTGTGTGTGTGTAGGACCCGTATGTATGTGTGTGTGTGTGAAGGACCCGTATGTGTGTGTGTGTGTGTGTGTGTGAAGGACCCGTATGTATGTGTGTGTGTGTGTGAAGGACCCGTATGTCTGTGTGTATGTGTGTGTGTGAAGGACCCGAATGTATGTGTGTGTGTGTGTAGACAAGAACACCCCTGTATGCTTGTGTGGTGTTGGTAATGTCTTACAGGTATACAGGTATGATGGACGGCCCTGTTGTTGTTGTTGTTGTTGGAGTCATCGTGGTACCGTTTCCATACATGTACACGTCATGGTATATGCACTATGAATGTTACTGTATATGACCCGTGGTGCAATGGTGTACAAGAGTTCGTTCCCTCAGCCAGCCAGCCAGCCAGCCAACAGCCAACCAACCAGCCAGCCAACAGCCAACCAACCAGCCACAATATAGCTGCATAGCACTTATAGTTCCAATGCACCTATGCAGCAACAAAAAGTATGAGGATAAGGCGAACTATTCTGCTTTGTAGTGTGTGTGTGTGCGTGTCTGTGTTCGTGTGTGTCTGTGTGTGTGTGCATGTGCGTGTGTGCCTTCGTCTTCACCATGCATGTTTCTTTTGTATACTATATTGCTTGATGTTTGACCTTCGTAGAGTTATTTGAAGTGTGTGTGTGTGTTATTTACCAGTGTGTATTTTGTGTGTTGGTTACCAGTGTGTGTGTGTGTGTGTTTGTGTCACTTCGCTTTCACCATGCATGTTTTTTTGTATTCTATATTGTTTAACCTTTGTGGAGTTATTTGAAGTGTGTAGAAGCCTGTCTTTTATTTGTATTGTGTACAATACTTGCATGTCTTTACACTGTGTAGCCTACTATCATTATTGTTAGACAGACAGTCGCCTCCACTAATAACCAGCACAGCATCAGGTGAATTAGACGTAAATGTGGCACCGCTGTACAATTTGTTACACGTACGAATGATAAATAAATAAGCAGAACTCAATGCTGCTATACTATCCACCATAAGGACGTTACGTAAACAAACACAGTGGTGCCAAATCAACCACCAGACGCTGTGCTCGTTACAAGTGGAGGCAACTGTACACACAACTAAAAATCTATTGGTGCAGTTCTCAAGTGAAACATTCTGACACCTCATACGATGGTTACTGAGAAATAGTTTGTTTATTCCCGGAAAACATACATACATGCACTGAGTCGATCATACACAGAATCGTACTGTACGTTTTTGTTCACTCAAGTCAGGTTAGGCAATGACAGCTTGGGAAATCTTTATAATAATTCTTACTCTCGAAATTAAATGGGTGTGTTTTGTTTTGAGATGGTCAGATGGGTCAAGAAGCAATATTGTATGGCAGTGTCGTGCAATGTTAGGTTATTATTACATTTAATATACTCATAATATTTATTACTTAGGTTATCAATATTATAAATAGCATTTAAGATTATTTTATACATCATTATTTTATTTCTTATCTATTATTTATGTTATTTTATGAATGACATTTGATTTAGTTTGATTAATATAATTTGTGTCTATCATACTTGACTGAATAAAATATCAGAAAATAATTATTAATTCGTTTAAACACCTGTAAATTACAATGAACATAATTAAAGTGTGATCCTATAAAAAGTACTCAGTTATCAATTGTGTTGGGATTTATTATTATTATTATTATTATTACACAGAGCCTATTATTATTATTCACAGCCTATTATTATTATTATTATTAAACACAGCCTATTATTATTATTATTATTATTATTACACAGAGCCTATTATTATTATTCACAGCCTATTATTATTATTAAACACAGCCTATTATTATTATTATTATTATTATTACACACAGCCTCTTATTATTATTATTATTATTATTATTATACACAGCCTAAGTTAAGTTTCGTAACATCGCCCTCAGAGATAAACAGAGAATATAAAACCCCATGGAATACACACACCAACTTTCACTCACTCAATCACTCTCTCTTTCTCAAACATGTAATCAAAATATCACTCTCTCTTAACCCTTTCCCATCCAACCTATGTGGATATTTCGTTTTCACGTGTGGGTACCTGTGGATATATATGGACGAAGGTATGTGGATAAACGAAATGAAATGGAAGGCTCACACGCGGGACAAACGACCAGAATGACCACAACAAACCTACTCTTGCCCACTACTTCTCAGGCCCCCCACCTCCCCCTATCCCCGTCATTTGAAAAATTTATTGTTTATCGTTTAATTTTATAATAATACTTTGCCATAATAAGTAACTTACACAACATTCATGTGAATAACAAAATTATAATGCTGTTCCGTACAAATAGACAGCCATTGGGTATTCATTTAACTAAAAAACACGAAAATATTGCCGATACAGATGACAGAAGTCTAAGGCATTTCACAGGGTGGAGGGAGGGAGGGAGGGAGCGCGGCCGAACGCCAGTCAGAGGAAGGGAGGGAGGAGAGGCTAATATTTATAGTCTATAGTATACTATAAATGACAAACCGTCTCTGTTTGTCCTCATATAACTCGAAAACGGTTACACCTACATTCAAAACCCATATATATTCTGAATCACCATCACCAGGCGCAGGTTTAGGTATAACGTAACATAACGTAACGACGTAAAAATTACGTCATCTACTTTAAATCCGCTAAAAAAAACCCGGTTTCACTCCCAAAACTATATATTCTTAATCAGCACCACCGGCAAAGGTTTTTATGACGTAACGTGACGTAAAAATTACGTTAAAATGTCAAATATTCTATTTATCGGTTAAAACCATAAAGTCGAGCTGCTAAAATCGCGCACCAAATGTATCGCTCGAACAGAAGCTCGAACAGATTTATTCCGTTCGAGCCGCTAAAAATGCGCGCCAAATGTACAGTACAGTCATGGCTGATAGTGCTGGACCAGGGTCCAAGAAGTGTTGGAGAGCAACTAGACAAAGTTCAAAAAAGTGAATTTTCCAAACCATTCTCAACGTTGAGAGATGTTTAGAATACTCATTTTTTCTAACTCTGTTCAGTTGCTCTCCAACACTCCTTGGACCTGGTCCACCACTATCAGCCATGGCTGTACTATATCGTCTTTATGTATGTACAGTCACGAGCATAAGTTTCTTTACCCCCCTGGCGAGAGTTAGGACTAAGTCGTCGTTGGATATTGACTGGACGAACAAAAATGAACCAGTTCATAATGTTCGGATGATGCTTCATGTCACTAGAGGTGTTCACTTGATTACAAAAAATTTTACACCGTCATGAGATACTGACCCCCAGTGTTCGTTTGTCTGGCCCTTCTCCAACCACAACTTCGACCTCATTCTCGCCATGGGGGTAAAGAAACTTATGCTCGTAACTGTACCTCCGCTAGTATAATTATATTTCTTTTATTTGCGACTATAGGTTCCAAACAAACAGAATATCCTATACATTATTGGATACAGTGTGGTTTGTCATGCATGTTATATGGGAGGAAACTATTATATATATCACTCCCTTATAAATTTGGAGCAACTGATTCCTCCAAAACTATTCCACGCAACAGGACACCATCATTTTGTCAATCTAGCCGTTTCCTGGCATACTTTGGAGGAATCAAGGCACAAACTTCAGAGCTTTATTCCAATACATTAATCGTGTCTTGTACAGTCGGCAAAAAAAGTTTCGTTACCACCCCTACGTTAATTTTAACATGGGTAAGCCCGGTATGGTTGGTACTCCGCTGACTGGGTAGGTGTGACTGGTGACATCCGGGACATGCTGGACGGGAATCGTCATTGCCCCGGCAGTGTCAACTTTTTTATATCAAAAGTTTAGCTGATTTTAAATTATACTTTGAGTGTTGAAGAACTCATACTATTCAACTATTCATTATTAAACATAAGGAAATGCGTTTGAGTATTTTAGAACAAGAATAACCGTGAAATATCCATAAAAAATAGCACTGGCTGAAAGAACGTCATTCCTACTTGGCTGAGGGGCACTGGGGCAGTGGCCAGGAGGCCGGAGGGTGGCGGAGGTACGACACTCACCAGTCAGGCGTACCAACATTACTTCACACTGTTTTAGGAATGGTAACGAAACTTTTTTTGCCGACTGTACATGTATGTAATGGGTAAAATAAATATATGGTATTTTGTACTAGTAATTTGTACTTTTAATTATGTTTGTAACTTTGGCTCACACACAAAAAAATTGAAAATAGTAACACACACACGCACACACTTATAAATAAAAACACACACACGCACGCACACTTGTAAAATATAATAACACACCCACACACACACACGCACGCACACTTGTAAAATATAATAACACACCCACACACACACACTTGTAAATGAAACACACGCTCACACATTTGAAATCACACACACATTTGTAAACAACACATACACTTGTAAATTACACACGCACACACACATACACGCTTGTAAATTACACACACATACAAGCTTGTAAATTACACACACACCCATTTGTAAACAACACACACACACACATTTGTAATAAACACACACATACACACACACACATTTGTAATCAACACACACACACACACCCATTTGTAAACACACACACACACATTTGTAAACAACACACACACACACACATATTTGTAAACACACACACACACCCATTTGTAAACAACACACACACACACACATTTGTAAACAACACACACACACACACACACATTTGTAATCAACACAAACACACTCACGACGACTGAGTGAGCTTTCTAGGGAGTGTTGTTGTTAGTCACAGTCTCTGGGTAGCAGTAGAGGACAAGGTTGATATCGATGGGGAAGTCAGGGCTACGGAAGGGCTGACAAGGGGTACCATGGCGTGTGGTCACGGTGGTGGGACAAGTGGCGTTGATAAAAGTTACGTTGTGTATGAGAACCTCGTTGAAGATGGTCCCACACTCGTCCTGTAGAGAGAGAGAGAGAGGGAGAGGGTGAGTGGGTGTGGGTGTGCGTGTTGGAGAGAGAGGGGGTGGGGGTTTGTGTGCGTGTAGGAGAGAGAGAGAGAGAGAGTGGGTGTTTGTGTGTGTATAGGAGAGAGAGAGAGAGGGTGTGTGTGGATGTGGGGGTTGTGTGCGTGTAGGAGAGAGAGGGGGTGGGGGTTTGGTGTTTGTGTGCGTGTAGGAGAGAGAGAGAGGGGGGGGGTTGTGTGCGTGTAGGAGAGCGAGAGTGAGAGCGATAGATAGTGAGAGTCTAAAACGATGGGGAAAGGGAAGATAGTGAGAGAAAAGAAAGATATTGAGAGGAATAGAAGATGTTAATTACATTTTAAACTACAGTATGTGTGTGTGCCGTGAGAGGGAAAAGAAAATATAGTGAGGAAAAAAAGAAGATGATGATATGAAGACTTTAACCTGTGTGTGTGCCGTGAGAGGGGAAGATATAGGCTAGTGAGAGGAAAGAAAGATGTCAATCAGACTTTAATTAAACTATGTACTGTACGTAAAAGGGGAAAGAAGAAAAGGCAGTGATAGGAAAGGAATATGATAATGAGACTGTTCAGGTGTTGTGTATGTAAACCTGTATTAGACGACATCACAATATATTCAGGTGTTTCGACTACTTATGACATATTCAGGTGTTTATTATCGACTACTTATGACATATGCATTGTTTATTATCGACTACTTACGACATGCATTGTTTATTATCGACTACTTACGACATATGCATTGTTTATTATCGACTATTTATGACATATGCATTGTTTATTATCGACTACTTATGACATATTCAGGTGTTTATTATCGACTACTTATGACATATACATTGTTTATTATTGACTACTTATGACATATTCAGGTGTTAATTATCGACTACTTACGACATATACATTGTTTATTATCGACTACTTATGACATATTCAGGTGTTAATTATCGACTACTTATGACATATACATTGTTTATTATCGACTACTTACGACATAACCCGATGTGGTGGATCCAACGTTGTGTGTGATGGTATGGCACTGTTGAACGTCTGTGTCTGAGGAATAAATAAATAAATAAATAAACTGATGAATAAAAAAAATAGCAAAAATAATAATAATAATAGTAAAAACTAGCTAACACTCTTACACCCCTATGAGACAGGATAAGTTTATAAGCATTATTGGTCCGTTGGTAAGTTTTCAGAGGACTCTAAACTTTAACAACAACAAAAACACCTCCTCGATACTTATTATGGCTCGTGACTGTCTGTTTACTCAAAGCCTTGGTAGTTTCAACTAAGCGCCGTGAATTCCTCAGATTACTAACCACTGATCAATAATACACAAGTGTGTCAGGAGAGGAAAGTTTACTGGACGTGCTATGGAATTTTACCAACGCGGGGTAAAACGTTCAAGTCCACAGTTTGCATTCCTGCTGAGAGAGAGTGGGTGTGTGGGTGTTTGTGTGCGTGTAGGAGAGAGAGAGAGGTGGGTGGGTTTGTGTGCGTGTAGGAAAGAGAGAGAGAGAGAGAGAGAGAGAAGGGTGGGTGGGTTTGTGTGCGTGTAGATGACAAGGAGAACAAACTACTCTAAAAGCTGTCTGTCTTGTTTTAGGTATAGCCCCAAGTCCAATTATATAGAGACTAAGAGGTAAAGGATAGGGTCGAGAGAGAGAGAGAGTGGGGGAGAGTAGGGCAGAGATAAGATGGGGGTGGAAGCGAAGGAAAGAGCATCTGCACTCTGCACATGAATTGCAAAAGCCTCGTCTACAAGGCTATTCCCAGCTCGTGGGAAAAGAAATAACATGAATTACGCCTGTTAAACCTGTAATAATGGGTATTATCACCAAACTTCAGTTTCCATCCTTGCAAAGCGAATATATTACGGGCAATACATAAGATTTACTTATCCCGGTTTTATTTGACGTAATCATTAAAGAGGCCAGATGATTGATAGTTCATGGTGCCGCCGCTTCGATTATTTAATATCCTCAGTTCTTATGTAATTATTCCTCAAGTGTTAGCGAAGTCAGTAAGTTAGAGATTGTTGTTCACAAATATCAGATTGCTGAGTTTGATACCGGCGCAAGGAAAAGGGCTCTGATACCTATTATATCAATATTATCATGACATCTATAAATTGGCCAAACGTGCAAGAAATATGTTCCCATATCATGATATCCTCCATTTATCATCTTAATAGTAAATCAGCAACTGATTTATCGAGCAATACTGTACAATGTAACATTCTACACCATGAAATATAGGAAATTAATACATCAGGAATCACTTGGTGCCTAATGTTGCATCCGCATGAACACAAAGTTCCTCACATACACATTATTGTTTCATTGTCATTCGTTTCGCTCATCATACAAGCCTGCCAACCACCATATCCATCTCTCTCTCTCTCACTAGTGAGTGCTTCAGATGTGTATCTCGGACCGAAGTTTGTGGTTCACGACTGGGAGAGGGAACGCTGACAACACTGCAGGGGCCCTCGCGGCAGTGGAGCCGGCTGTACATGATTTTGGACCTCTCACACTCTTATATACAGTAGGCTATAAGGTAGGGACATAAAGCGCGTTACTAGTGTAAATTTTGTCCTCACTTAGTAAACTTGTAAAACACGGTGTAACTTACCTCTCTTTTCCTTCGTATGCAGGAAGGGACCTCCTGCGTAGGAATGCATGGGGTTGGAGGTGACCAAGAGAAAGTGACAGGCAACCAACACCAACAACATCTTCTGGCCCACTCTTGCAATCGCCGCCATGTTTGCTGTTGTTGAGGTGGTTTCTCAGTCTCTCTGCTTTTTTCTCGGAACACGAAGCTGCTGCTGTTGTTGTTGATTTTTCAGTCTCTATTTGTTTTCAAACTTCTTCGGTGGCTAAATTCAACCAAAGATGCTAACGAAACCGCGAGCGAGACTTTTAGTTACGAGAAAGAATCTAGGAAACGTGTTTACTAGCTGTGTTCTCGTCCGTGACGCGAGTAAGGTTGGATAATATAGCAAAGGTTGGTCTAACGGCTAAAGGAATACAATAGCCTAGGTTGGTGTCTGCTCAGGGGTGCTGCGTGTGTTAACGAATTGGGTGAATCAATTCGAGTGAGTGCTGGGCTGCAAGGGAGCAGTTTATATTCAACATCCTGAAGAGACTTTTCACGTCACCGCATTTACCTCCGTCCTGTGGTCAGTCCCGGTCTTATCTCCATCCTCCAAGAGTCCAACACACTTATTTCCGTCGGCTTCTTTATTAAAGGACATCCCCGTGAATCTTAATGGAGCAAATCTGACCTTAAAACGAAGGATGGAGGACGGAAAAAATTGATCGAGTCTACAATCCACAAATGTGAGATAAGCTGATCCCACTAGGCCCGCCACTATCAATAAAAAATACACCTCCAAACAGATTAAACTGAAACTCTGCTGTGGTTTCTCTTCACTTGAATAGAATGGAGTCTAAATGTTCGGTCCGCTATTTATAATTACTGTCTCATTTGGTGGTGAGAGATATCCAGTACAGTGTTGAGCATTAACAAATCACCGAACGGATATTCAACACCTTCTTATAATATTCTAACTATATGCTTCTTTCTCTTTTGTAGTGAGAGATAAAGTGTTGAGCATTAAACCTTCTTAATATTCTAACTATATGTTTCTTTCTCTTTTGAAGTGAGAGATAAATTAAGTGTTGAGCATAAAAAAACAAATCACCTAGAAGGGTAACCAATCACTTTAATTCGTACATTCTGCCTGCTTCTTTCATTATAGTTTATAGTGTTGAGCATAAACAAACAAATCCCATTGAGGGGTAACCAACCACTTAATTCGTACATTCTGTCTGCTTCTTTCTTTATAATGTTGAGCATAAGTAAACAAACAAATCACCTTGAAGGGTATCCAACCACTTAAATTAATTCTTACATTCTGTCTGCTTCTTTCTTTATAGATTATAATAGTGTTCAGCATAAACAAACAAGTAACCTAGAAGGGTAGGCCTAACCATATTTTGGGTGCAGGAGGAAGGATAAAACATAATATATAACACAGTACCAAAAAAATTATAGTACAATATATAGTATTTATATTACATTAACATTAAATTTGGTGAAGTTTGCAGTGTGTACAAATATCAAGCACACCCCTCACCATATTCCCGACGTGGAGAGGATGTACGAAACGAGACACAAAATAAAATAAATATGTGAAGGGAGTAATAATAAAAATTATAATTAGTTAAATGCTCCCCCCGCTCCCAGGCTACCAACAGGATGTATGTATGTACTGTATGTATTCTGTATGTGTGTATGTACTGTACAGTTGAGCAAGTAGAAAGTGCAAGAAAAATTTGGCTGTATATTTCAACATCTGGTAGTTCTTTGTAGTATAATCCCTAGTAAATTTATGAATGAATAACTGAGAATTCAAAGCCAATGTAAGGTGGAACGTGATTGGCTGAACTTTGAGTGGTAGTGAAGATGTGGCCATATACATTCATATTTTTCTTGCACTTCCTACTTGCTCAACTGTACAAACACGATAATTTCACACCTGCCTGATAATTTCACACTGGTGGAAATATATCCATGGTTTAGCCCGACAAAACTGACTATTTTTTTTCTCTCTCTCTCTCTCTTTTACAGTTTTATCGTGGTTTGACACATGATCCTGTTAGTGTAGTTATATTTTCTTATCCAGGCAGGTGATTTCCATCTATGTAACAATTTAGACTTTATTTTATACATGTTTTGAGTTTTATAAGTAACAGAGAGTTACAGAAAAGTAATTGTTGTGTAAACTTTGGGTTGTAATTTTTCTTGTTAGGATATTAGTAAATTAAGATTACATATACCGAAAAAGTAGAGAAATTAAATGAGAGAGCAGGTATATTTTCACCTGTAACCTTAAAAAAAAATAAAAAAAAAAAGGCTCAGACACACACACATACAGTCTTAAGAGATAAGCTCAGAGGAAGAAAGTAAAATGTCAAAAAAAGGAACAACAAAATCGTAAATATGGCAGAGCTTATATATATATAAAAAAAGCATGTATGGGACAATGTTAAGGGACCCTGTGATGTAGTCAGAAAATTGGAGATAAGTAATAAGTCTTTCAAATATTGCCACGAAACAGCATCAATATGGAAGGGGATTGTTTTGTGGTTATAGACAGGAGGAATCAGAAGCCTCCAATTATCATACACGATCACAGGGGCCTTTAATACGAGGCATACAAGATGACAAATGGCAGACCTAACCTAACCAAACAGTACATACATACATACATCCTGTGGGTAGCCGGGGAGCGGAGGGAGCAGTTAACAAATTATTATTTTTATAATTTCTCCCTTCATTAATTTATTATATTTTGTGTCTCGTTTCGTACATCCTCTCCACGTCGGGAATATGGTGAGGGGTGTGCTTGATATTTGTACACACTACAAACTTCACCAAATTTAATCTTAATGTAATATAAATACTATATATTGTACTATAATATAGAAAAGTGGATAATTCGAGGCAAACAGCGTGAATAATGGTAGACCTAACCGAATAATAATAATAATAATAATAATAATAATAATAAACAGTGGGAAATAATGAGTGGATTATAATAGATATGAGGTAACATATACGTTTATAGTATAATATTGTATAAACGGAATAATTAAGATTAAAATGTACGGAATAAATAAGATGGAAATAGGACAAGGTGAGATAATAGAATAATAACTGAGAAACAGACATGAAGATCAGCTTTTTTTTTTTTTTTTTTGAGTTATCGATTTAATTCCAAGATTATTCATATAGATTAATAGTTACTATGACACGACACAGTCCACTGGAATGCTGTTTTTATTTATTTATTCAATATTATTTCACTATTATTTTCTTTTACCCTTGTAGCTCTTTATCGTCCTTCTTTACATCCAGCAGTATAATAAAGTAATTTTTATTTTTATTTGTCATATTATTTTCCTCAGTACCTTGTCTTTTCAATTAGGACGAGCAATGTCGAGCATATATTTATTATAATATTAATTAACTTTCACAACGATGTAGATCAGTGGTTCCCAAACCCATGGTCACGACCACAGTGGTCACGACCCAAATGAGGGTCGCATGGGTGTTCCTGAGGGTCGCGGGATGGCTACAAAATTAATAAAACATAAAAATAAATAAATAAATAAGAGAGAGATTAGAAGTAAAACTAATTCAAACATAATTAGTAACATCATAATTGTGGAATATAAATCGTCATTCAAACTAGTAACTTATGGTTACATTTATTAACCTTTTTTCAAATGGATAAAACTAAAATAATACTGAAATAATATTTCATCCTTGAGGGTCGCCAGGCCAAAATAAATTTGTGTTCAGGGTCACGACAAAAAAAGTTTGGGAAACACTGATGTAGATGAAGGCCTCGGGGTATAGCCTATATATAAAAAAAACAAACTATGTAAGGAAAATGTCAACGCATGAAACGGAGGTATACCTCATGAGAACAACAACTAATTAAATACAAGAAAGATGTGTGACGTTATGTGTCATTTCCTAAACAGTCACATCCTGAACATAAAACTGAGTAACTAGGAAAGTGTGGCACTAGGAAAGTGTGGCATAAAAATCTCTCACCATGTAGTGGGTTTCGTAGTGCACATTACTATCATCTAACATTTTTTATATAATTATCATCATGGAGGTACTGTACTTACCCTAACTGCTGCCTCCACCTCCGGCCGGGATTTACTTCAATCATCATCACACTACACACCGGACACAACAAATTCACTAATAAATTATATATAGAGAAACACTTTTAAACATTTCCGCAGCACATGGGCGGGTTGGTCACTGTGCGAGTATTGATGACGTCACTAAGGTATGGACAGTGTGCCAGCTGTGGACTTGACGAAATTTCCCCAACTTCAACATCAGAATTTTCCTATTTACCTTAGGAATTCCCTGTTTCTTACTCTTGAAGATATAATAGGGCCGTATTCAAGAACATCCGTGGTGTATACGATGGTGTAGTACTGTACGACGGCTCAGTTGTTTGTCTATGAAGCCATCGTATACACCACGTATGTTTTTTAATAAGGCCCATAGTCGTACAGTACAGTACATTTACCACCGTTTTAATATATCGTTTGGTAGAAATTTCTCCATTTACTCTTGAGCAATCTTAATATAATTTCCCCATTAGTACCTCTAATTCCCCATGTCTGGGGAATTTACCCATACTTGGCAACACTGGGTATGGCATGGAGGGTCTGCGAACAACATTTTTCATATTATTTTATACAGTCATGTTCATAAATTGTTTCTATATCCATTAAAATATCTTATTATTAATTTATAGTTTAGTATAGCTGGTACAATGACTCCTTTGTTTGTCTATGGACCCATCGTATCGGTACCACGCCACTGCATGCACCACGAATGTTCTTGAATACGGCCCTGTAAATAAATAAATAGATAATCACGTGGAATTTTACAATTAAGAACAGCAACAGAAAAGAATAGTTGTACGAAATAAATAAATACAGGAATAGAGATACATTTATTATTACCTACCAATTACGTGTAGGCTACAGTAATAACAGAACCAGTTTGGAAAAAAATGGCTTATTTGTAATGATATAACTTAACTGAAAATGACTCTTGTGTCACTCTTACAATGGAGCATTATATTTTATTATAACTTTGAACCGAGTTAACACACTTTTCAGAACAAGAGTGGTATAATTTTAAGTAAGGGACCCTGTGGTGTAGTAAGAAAATTGGAGATAAGTGAGTAATTCAAATATTACCACGAAACACACACACCTATAAGGAAGGAGCGTGTTTTGTGGCATGATCTGGAGGAATCAGAAGGCTCCTATTTTCATACACGATCACAGGGTCCTTAATTAAGCTAACGTAATCCAATTCGTCCATGTAGCCGATAGTACAGTATTTTGAAAGCATACAATAAGGCATGTAGGACCCTAAGTAACAATACCATGAATATGAAACACCAGGGCATAAATTCTAGAAAAAAAATATAATAATAATAAAAATAATCGATAAACAAACAAAATGTGCATCACTTGAGTGTGAATTAATTAAAGTGCCGTATGTAAGAACATTCGTTGTGTTGACGATGGCGTGGTACCGATACGATGACTCCATAGACAAACAATTAACAGGGCCATCGTACCGTTACCACGCCATTGTATATACCATGGATGTTCTTGACTACGGCCCAAAGCGTTATGTTACTACTCTGTAAAAAAAAAAAAAAAATGCGGCTTTGCTGGTTAAGACCCCCATACCCGTTGGTGCAATCTGGTCGTACAATGGCGCTATATGACCTTGCTGTTGCGGCGCCTGATATCAATCAATCATTAAACGTCGTACGATCAGATTGCACCAAGTATGGGGGCCTTACTGATGATGTGTAGGCTACTGTCTTAATTATTCCTCCACAAATATGCCACAACACAGACTCCCATAGTACAGTACAGTATCAAATGTTTCGACCATCCCCCGGTCAATTTAATTACTGCTTCCTTGGTTCTCTACAATCATCTGTTCTGAGGCTTAGAGGACTCCGGTGAATTTAAACGGATTGTACAGTCGGCAAAAAAGGTTTCGTTACCATCCTTTCAACAGTGTGATGTAATGTTGGTACGCCTGACTGGCAAGTCAGGCGTGGCGCAAGGGCCACCCAGGCCCACCCTCCATGCCCCTCCTTAAGTGTATCATGGGCATTCAAGCAGTTATGATGTTGTTTTACCCAGTGCTATTTTTTCTGGGTATTTCACGGTTATTTTGTTCTAAAATACTTAATCGCATTTCCTTATGCTTAATAATGAATAGTTAAATAGTAAGAGTTCTTGAACACTCTAAATTTAATTTAAAATCATCTAAACTTTTGATATAAAAAAGTTGGCACTGCAGCGGCCTGAGTATTATAGGCCGGGGCGAAGACGATACCTGTCTCGGATGACGAGGCACCAGCTGCCCAGTCAGCGGAGTACCAACCCTACACCGCTTACCCATGTTAAAATTAACGTAAGGGTGGTAACGAAACTTTTTTTGCCGACTGTACATTATATTATAAGCCTTGCCTAGAAAAAAAAAAAAAAAAAAAAACAGAAGCTGGTGGTGTTAATGTGATGGAACCCTACATAACAAGAGTGGAAATGATGTTGAATTGAGTGAGTGGAAGATGGACATTATTTACAGTATATCTGGGGAGGCTGTATCACATAATTCATCCTGACCACTAATTTGTAAACACAGGTACAATATAGGATTTCATTAACCTGTACATGGTCTGCACACGAAGTTAAGGGAAAGAATAATATAGGCTAATTCCTGTCCTAGTTAGCAGAAGTAGATTTAGGGATTTTAGCTTAAAATGAAATAAGTAGGGCATCATTCTCACAAAACTCAACTTTTGAGACTCCGAAAGTGTACAGACGATAGGAATTCATAGAGCCTGGAGGCAGTCTGATGTGTCTCACATCAGAAAATAAGACTTCTGCCTGATCATCCATTTTCCTTTCCTCTGCAATGTTTTTTCACTACAGTCTTTGCAAGCTTTGTCTTCTACTGATAATCTAGTTGCTCTATTAGACTTTCTTTTTACTTAGGCCTCTAAATAAGCTCTCTTGGTAGAAATGGGATGATGCAGTCAGTGGATAGCATAATACATTATATTATATTTACCAAGATGCCTATATATATAAATATATAAATGTTGCCAACCATGTATAGGTTTTTAATATACATTAGATATAAATGCACCTTACTAAAAAAACAAAGGAGATAAAAAATGCTGTTAAATAATTATCCTACTGTACTTATATAATCAAAATGTAATTATTACATTTAGGAACTTAAATATGAAAAGAAATCACGTTCATATATTTATAATGAAACACTATATTTGCAAAGTGTGTGATACCGCAGAAAACACCCAACTTCATATTAATTATCGGAAACCAGTACAGTATTGTTGATGGTCATGACAGAGAGCTGGGTTCCCCTATTAACTCTATCCTTGATATTTCTTTTATTCTTTTCCATTACCCTTCACTTATCCATCCTCTCTTCTATATATTTTTCTTTCAATTCTTCAGCTGTCCCTCCTTTCCTTCTATTTCCTTCGTGCTTGCTATGCCACCTCTCTATCACTTTCTCCCTCTTCTTCTTTCATCCTTTATATTCTATACTCTATTTCACTCCTGCTTATTCCAATTTGGTAGCAAAGCATCAACACAGACTCCTTCCTCACACTAACAATATTACTCACTGTCACCCCCGAGTACCACTGGTTCATACTCCACTAATACAATCATTTAGACTTTATCAAGATACACAGTACAAGACAACAGTGAGAAAATGGTACTAATTGAGGAACTGAAATTCTAACCCTTATTTTTTATACAGGTAGTAGTCTTCTGGTGTAACATCTGGAGTAGGTATATCAAACTCCACAGGCACTCAAAAAGGATATGTCAATTTTTCTTTGGTGTATGTAGTCAGATGGAGAGTGAAATTATGAATGATATTGTTGTTGAAAACGTAACTGAAAGGAATTATTATCAGCATAAGGATAAGGATATTAATGGACTATCTGCAGGCTGAGATAATAACAAATACAGCTCAATATATGCAGGGCTCCTGATTACTCAAAACTTAAGCTCCCAGAGTCTGTTTTTTTGGTAGAGTTTGCAGCAATTTGTAGTTTTCTATATGGTGACATCACAGTTGCTACTTAGCCGGTCCAATGTGTAAGTAGTAGTCGTCATCGTCGTCACAATCTTTGTCATTGGGGAGAGAATTGCTCCTTGGCCAGTCTCCTCTACATCTTGAAGAGAAGGGCATCCCAGAGGTGATATTCGGTCTTGGCTTATTCTTCTGTCTCTTGTACTCTTCCACCTGTTATAAATGAATTTTTAACTTAATGAAATATATATTGTTCATGCACTCCAGACCTCCTGACAATATTTTATAGCTTGGTTGTCGAGTCTTTCTGATAGCTTTGGTCACATGTATGCAACAGCAATAACACAGTAAAATAGCTGATGAACATGATGCTATATTAGCTTTTTTACATCCCCAGCTGTGTAAGTTTCAAAGTTATATACAGCCATGAGGTGAAACAAAAAAGTATAAGTAACTGTCATGTGCCAGGTATATTTACAATCCAACCCTGTCATTTACAAGCTCAAAAAAGTAAAGAAAATACAGTTAACAACTGCCACTAAAGGGTCTTACCTGCCACTGGGGTGGAATATTGATCTGATCAGCCGAGACATAGGCCGAACTCATCCGAGGTGGCGGTACTGGCGTCCTTTCCTCCATCATCATCAACCGCGACACTGACGGATGGGAGTTCTGCTGTTTAAGTAAAGTAAAAAAAAATAAAATAAAATAAATAAATAATGAAAATATATACAGTACAGTATATGTATCATTGACCAAGCTCTCTTTCAATTTTTTTTTTATGTAATACGAATCAAGGGTAAAGGTATGTATGAGTATGTAAGACAAGTGTCAGACTAGGTGATGACAGTGAGAGATAGATACAGAGAAATGGGTTCTATAGTCACTACACAGTACACAGGAGTCAAAGATCTTTTTGTTGTTACTGCCTGGACCACAACTTTTCTTGCATGTGGCCTGATGCACCTTCATCAAAAAAATACTGTACCCCTGAAAGCGCAAAGTGTGAAGCAAATGAAAGCACACCATAATGATAAATATGACAAAGCAAATCAAGCAAACATCAAGAGAACTGTGCCATTATTTTGTGTAATAATTATTCTAGCCACTCCATTCCCTCCTGACAGTGTGAAAGCCAGAAAGCTGCAGTGAACAAAGATTTTCACTGTGGGGGACATAAAAATCACCACTAACAAGCCACGGGTTTTATCCTTATTACAATATCCAATTTGGCAAATCAGGATATGGCAGTACTGTACAGTGGCATACATGTTAAACTTACTTTTTTTATTTTATGCTTTTGAGGTGTTGATTTGGGTTTTTGGAGAGAATGATTGGAAGACTGTACGAAGTCTGACCTTGGTATACTTTTCTCCTTCATTGTGATGTGGGTTGTAATGCTGTGATTGCCATCTTCATCACATGAGGACAAATCTGATGAAAAATCCCCTAAAATTCTCAGTATCTAAAAATGATCTATGTATCGTATACCGGAATCATTAAATTAAAAGTACAGGTATATAAAACCTTGCAATCTGAATGTTGGTGAGTGGCATGGAATGTGGATGTGTGTTTTTTGGCTTTGTGACTTGTATTTCTCTCACCCCGTCTTCCTAATCCCTCATAACCTGTATCTACCTAATATGAAGCCATTTAAGGCAGAAGAATTTCTATATTACTAGATCACCACACATCTACTCTTGTGGTTTTGAAGACTGGGTCCATGAACACTACTGTTGTCTTTTCATTGCTTCATGATGGCATTTCTTAAATTACTTTGCTCTTTCAAGTACTCCTTTTCCTTGTTCTACCTTCATGTTAAAACTGTAGAGTGTTCCACTTGCCTGTCAAACATTCTTAGTTGTCTTCCCCTTCCCACTGTGCCATGCACTTAAGTAATACCTGGAGAACAGCACTAAGGTTGTAATTCCATTCACTTACCCACTGGTGATGCAATGGCTGGTTCATCAGTGTAGTCATTTGGGTACTTGATGGCAGGCTGCCTCCACAACAGTGGGCTATTCTTAGTTCGGCCTGAAAATTAAAAAACAGTTATAAAACATATCAGATAAAGGGAATAATACCCAAACTTGCAGACATCAGAGATGATCAGTTTAATGTTACTTCTCTTTCCAATACTGTACTATAGATGCCTGGTTTCCCCCAGAAAACTCCTGACCAGATATGAACCTGACAAAAGATTCTCTGTGTTCTTCTATACAGCCTACAAATCCGATGATACCTACATTATGGACCCCCTAAAGTTAATTACTGTACATAGTACCGTATTCACTAGTTACCAGTCATTAGATCTATGAACACGTCCAGTATAGAATTTTGTTGGAAGTCTTCCACATCTGATCCTAGTTGAGTCCTGGTGGTGGTGGTTTCTGTTGAAGCCTCAGCCTCTCTACCTCTGGGTTCACCTGAAATACAATCAGTCTGTTATGGATGGGTATAACACTAGCAGTAACTTCACTGGGATACATTGCCTGGATGGCCTAGTTTGGTAGAATACAATACAAGTCTATAATTTTCTTGGAGGCATCAACACTAAAGATAATTTTTTTTTTTGGCTCATCCATCCTTGCAGTTTTCTATTTATCAAAACAAATTTTTAATGCGGACATAAACTTCCAATGATTCTAAGCATTCTGTGGAATATCTGATCTGAACAATGTATATAGACACCATTAAGTGCACATTCTCATTTTTTTCAAAAGTACTGTAACCATGACCAGTGAAGGAGACATTAAAATGGCATCAGGTTTCTTTGTCAACATGTACACAGAATATGCTCATTTCTCACCTGCTGTTCCTGATCTGGATTCTCTCCCTCTTTGTACACTGGTGTCAAAGATGTTCTTGATCTCAACAATCTTCACTTTGTGTTCCTCAACAAATTTCTTAATATCAGTTTTTGCCAACCAGGCAGCCACCAAAGTATTCACCTGTTCATTATAGTCTGTTAAGGAAGTAAAAAGATACCTATGTAAACTCTCGATACACATGGTGGTTATGGGTGGGTGTAATGAATATACAATTATAAACACACAACTATTGGGACATTGTAACTCAATAAAATCTTACCTTTATTAATTCCACCAGCATTGTTACTGTCAGTAGACCCATGCATCCAAATATAGTGAAAATCAGATGCATTACTCCTCATCTGTGGTTCAATATTCCTTGTGTAGGGCACCAATGCCATTGAAGTACTAGCAGCAGTGTCAACAGAAGCAAAGTTTCTCAAAGAAATGGGGGAGGGTGGGGGAGGAAACTCTGAAATTATATCTCCTCCTGATACAGATCGGCTGAAAGTGGGTGGAGGAGGAGGAGGAGGAGATGGAGTATGGGTGCAGGTTGACAACTGTCCCATTGCATTCTCTGTCTCAGTGGTTTCTATGACCTCATCAATCTCTGGAGTTGCAGCCTCTCCTGGCACCAAATATTCAAACACTCCAGGGTTTCCCTGTTTATGGGCATCAGGGAACACTTGCCGGGGTGAGGGTACAGGATCATAGTTGGAGAGTGAGGTGCGGGGCAGCGGGAGGGGAGGAGGCGGGAACGTGTACGACTCTTCCCTTGTCAATTTCCTCCTTCTCTGACTTGGCATCGTCTGGCCCGGGCAAGCATAGTTCATCTCTGCAGCTAAGGCTGACACAAGCTGAAAAAAAAAAGGATACGGTACTAGCATATTGCTAAATAATTACACTGTATACAACACCAAACGAGAGGTACAGTACCCAGATTTACATTTCATGACTAATTTTGAAGGATTGATTAGCCTTCAATTCAATGATAGCATCATAGCATACCATACCATTTTAACAATACTGATGTACATGTATAGTACAACAAACTTTTCCGGTTGTACAGTTCAGGTTGCTGTTTCATGGATTGGATTGGGGCAAATACCTATCGCTAATGGGGGCTTCCAGGAGTTTCATACTGAATGTAGGGATACCAGTTTGAGGAATGCATTTTTTAAACATTTCATTCATAGTGTTATTACAGCATGTGTCACATAGATGGTGTAACAATACATTTTGACAATGAGTACACAGATGGATAAAACAGTAAAATCAACTAACTGCAACAGCTTCAAGGTCCTCTGCAAGGGCAGTGAACCCTCTCTGGTAGGCCAAGACAGATGGGGTGTGGCCCTTACAATTTGGCATGGTGAGAGCTGACTCTCCTCCGACTACTTCCAACAATGACCATGTAAGACACTCCAGACCATAAAAGGCACTAAAGTGAATCCAGGTGGGAAATATGGCTCCATCTGCAAAATATAATACATGGATAAAAAATAATAATATTCAGATGTATACAGTACTAATAAATTAATAATCTGCTATATTCTGGCAAAACAAAATCAAATATTTCAGTAAGTTTTTAAGTCATCATAATAATACTGTATAGCATTTCCTTAAGCACTACAGTAATCTGTATTAGGAATGTCATTGATCATAGAAAACAAGGAAGTTTTCCATATTAGGAACCCTTACCTTTACTATAAATATGTTTATCATGCAGTTTTTGGACAGGGATGTGATTCCTGACTGCAATGGAGAGCTTCATGTCCAGTTCATCACACGTTGGGTTGATATTCAAGGCCTGTTGAAAATACAGTAAATTATCATCACCAAGAAAGTGCAAGAGATACACTAAAACGTTTCAAATATTTCATGGCCACAATAAAGAGTTCCGAGAGAATTCGGAGCTTCAGAGACATAAATAATATAGCTGTTATACTGATCTGAACGGTTATACTGTACACCATCACTCTTTCCAAGACCACAATTCCAGGGTTAAAAGCTGGGCAAGTGAAATAAAACTAATACGAGTAACTACAGATGAATAGATAGATATAAATGTCCTTGAACATCATAACTACTGTAAATAAACAGTCTATACACATAATTTTGTACTTAATACCAACCTGACACATAAACTCTGTGGTGTTGGATACTGAATCTAGTACAGTTTTGAGTGTGTCCAAACTGCTTTCACATTTGAGTTGTCTTGATCCAATACCCTTATCATTGACAAGTACACTGATCAACAGAAGAGAAGAGACTTCCAAGAAATCCTCTGAAATAATATTAAAAATAAAATGCAATAACAACAACAATAATCCTGGGAGTTACCTCATCAAATGTTTTATACTGTAACCTTCTTACCCTTATGGCTATGGTGTACTTTATTTGAGCAGTTTTATTTACCATTTTACAAGATAAACCTTTCAAAGTGTTGAAGATCCTATAAAATATAACATTAATTAAACACAAACAAAAATATCATTGATGATTCAAGAGGATCAGATATTATTGTCATGAAGCAAATGCTGCTCTGTGACACACAAAATTTTGATGATATGATTCAGAAGCCATTAATATAGTTTTTATGCTTATCATGGTTAGCCAGCAAGATCACAGTGAGTTAAATCAGTACTGTAAAGGTGCTATATCTAATCTATGCTTTTTGATACTCAGTTGGAGAAACATGAGTACTGTACAATATAGCACTATAATATCATCCAGAACAATTGCTAGAGTCAGAAAATACACACCTGGCATTTTGAAGTCTATTGTGTAGGGGTTGATCATGTGCCAACTCTTTACTGTCACCGATTCCTGGTTGTTCTTGTCGATCACAATTTTCACTTCGCTCTTCTTTACTTGATTGTCGAGTAAGATGTAAACTCGCTGTTGTGAAGCCTGAGGGGAAAATGGTACTGTTTACGCATGCCATGGTTAAACTTTATGAAGCAAATTCAATACTCACAAGTTATTTCTGTATCACTAACTCATGCAAAAAACTGAATCTCTAACCTTTGTAATTTTCCGTGGCGTCAACTTAAACTTTGCATTCCTTTCGTCTCGGTATCGGGAGTACAGTTCACATTTGTTGAGGATTTTGATTCCTTCCGAGAGAACTTCGTAAACAAAGCCAATGTCCATGTTACGAACTTTGAGATGATGCCAGTCTTTGAAGGAATACAGTGCTGCAAAAAAATGGCATCATTAAGAATGTGTATAAGAGCTAAAGAGGCTCTACCATCATCCAGACCTTTTTTTCCTTTTACCAGTGAGGGAGGTTACAAAAAAATAAGAGATAGATAACCCAGTGAAATAGAGACACTCACATTATTGTACTGTTTTGTGTTCAGTTTACTACAACCATCTATGTACAGTACAGGACAAAGAAATGTCTGAAGATGCAAAAGTGAAATCCAGTCCTGGTCATTCCTCCCTTTCTGGTGTTTATGCAATGAACACTCTGTCACAAGGCTATGATTTTCCTATGTGGTTTTGGCCATTCATTAATTGTTATTCTCCTTTTTCATCATGATGGTTGTCGCATTACCATACACAACATCAAACCTGCCTGATAAGTGAGCTTCACAAAGACAAGACTTCTCCACCCCGAGTAGTAGAGCCAAAACCTTCTCTGGCCTGAACACCTGACCCAGCTCACTCTTTCCATGATTGCCAATATGAATTAGGAAGCAGGGAGACAGGATCACAATCTGAAATTATTACAAATGGTTAATTGAGTAGCATTTTAAAGTACTGAAGTTTCACATATGTTCTATACTGTATTTATTGTCTTCCTCCCAGCACTTATTCCAATTACTGCTGTGCCAGTGACAGACATTGCTTCAGGTACCTGCAGTTTTGCATCTCTGAGTTTCACTGCCTGAAGTTGTCCAATATCATCCCCAATCTCCTCCACATTCTTGGACTCCACTCTGCAACAGTTGGAGAAAATTATTAAGGATATGGTCTACAGCTATGAAGTAACAAAGTGTGGACGAAAAATAAATTAATTTGAAACTGTATTTTTTCTAGGTCTTCCACACAACAGTACACTCTCACTTATTAATCTAGGCCACTGGCTACATATTGTCATGAATTGGGTATGAAGAACAACTGTAATAATAATAATATAAATAATAATAAATAAATAAATAATTGTCTAGTTAGGTAATATGTGTTTGTGTGGACAATACCATTAATTAAAACATACAGGTACAACCAGACCTGATCTTGCGTGCCCCTTCTTCCTTGGGTACCAGTTGGCTGAAGACGTCTCTGAGATAAGTGGTCCATTTGATTCCATCAGAGGCACACAAGATGGCTATGTCCACTCCACTGTCTCGAGCTGTTGGAAAAGAACATAATTTTTTACATGCCGAACCAAGAGAGAGAGAGGGACTGCGTTTGTGAAGGGCTCAGCTAAAAACAGGGAGTAATGGAGGATAGATGACTTTTTTCTTTTTTCTTTATATATATGAACATGACCGTACGAAACTGCAAAAAGAAGGCACGTAATTATGTAGTCATATGAGACCGTCACCTGAGACAAGCGGTATCTGAGTCCCCCAATTTTTCTTGGTGCTCGTGGAACCCGAATTCCTCTCCGAAATAGTTGGGGACAACTGGAGGCTCTCCGTCCCTGAAGAAGTAGACCTAATCTGACTGAGTGGGAGAGATCTGCTCCTATTGTGACGGTTAGGTGGTGGTGAGGGCATCCAGTGGTTTGACCTTATCTTACCCAGGTCATTGGAGTGAATTCGGTTCTGTCTGCTGCTGGTGGTATCGATATTACTGGAAGCGTGACTTGGGTTACGGTTGGAGAATCTGAATGATGGCCTATCTGTTCCATGGAGTTGGTTGCTGTTTGTACTACTAAAAAAAGGACTGGCTGGTGTATACATGGTTGTACCTTAATTCACTAACGACAGTACGTATCTTCTTGGACGATATATATGTCACCTGCAAACGTAATTAACACTGGGGTATATAATAAACATATTGTTCGGTTAGTTGGACGTGGTAGCTAGTGGGGTGATAATACAGTGTGCCATCATCATAATATCACTCGAAACTCATCATCATCATCACTCATTAATTGCTTCTCATATGTACACTCTTTTTGATACGATACTGTAAACTGTGCAAACCCATTTAACATCAACAAATCTCCACATTATTAGGCTATTGGTCCTTGAGAATCAGATCGGGTAGGGATGATTCCAAGATCATTTTCGACTTCAGTTTTTCCGTTCTGAACAATGAACAGGGAAGAAATATTGGAATCGCATACACACATTACAAGTCAATAATAATGACCTTCTGTACGAGTATAACACTATGGCAAAGAGTCTAAAATGTACGTGAGGATTCAGTACATTTATATGCTAGTCAGCGAAACACATCTATACCCTCTGCCCACAGTTCGAATATTCACAAATGCTGAGTCTGACAGAGGCACTGGTGATGTCATTATTATTAAAGAGGTCCATATCTCTCTGTGTTTAATAGTATACGTTTTTGGTGTTATATTAATGTTTCGAAATGGTTTTAGCACACGCAAACCATCACTCTCAAAATTAATGTTCCAAAGTGTGCTCACAAATATTAGAGTCATTAGACTGCACATAACATTAAATATTATAATCTATATCGCTCGCAGAAAATAAAACAGATGACTGGCAACTGTATTCACTTAATGGAGGAATCTCTTGTTGGTTGGTAAATTGGAAGGCTACTTATTCCTCCAAACTATGCCAGGAAACAGACGACCCCAGTGTTACTAATAGGGGATCTGTTTCGTGGCATAATTTGCAGGAATCACTAGGTCATCAGATTCCTCCCTTTTAACGTGCAAGTTAGTCTCTTGCGCGGTAACCTAAAATGACGCCATAATTCTGCCACCTCCAGGCCCTCCACTTCCTCTTGATACCGAGTCTGATAAGGACACTGATACAGTATCATGGTCTTGCTGGGATTTCCTCTGCCCCCAGGAAAATGACTTAAAAACAAAAAAGATTCCTAAAGAGTTATAGTGCATGGGTAACTTTAGGCAACTTCCTACAACTTTGTGTGTGTCTTTATAGGCCTAATATATACGGGATTTGTGTCTCCAATTATAGCGTGTGTGTGTGTCGCAGGATGAAAGGAGACAAATGTTATAAGAATGGGCTCGACTTAATTATTAACGATTCAAGAAAGCGTACGTACTCTAAATTATAATCCTGTCATATCTCACACCTTACCTTTTATTACTTTTCTGTACTATATTTTAAAGCCCTGGAATCCCAAGATAATACAGTAGTGCTTCCGCCGGCTTTCAGGCCTTTCCCTTCGTATTTGCAGAACAGTCAATTACAAGTGTATAATTTATGTCCCTCCAATCTGGTTTCACGAGGATTTTTACGAGCTGTAACCTATACTTTGTTTGCAGTTGATATTATGAACCGTCTAAAGAAGATAACAGAAATATTCCTTCGTCATTTTTATATATATATATATAGCCGAATCAGAATAAATTATTAAATAGATCCCCTACGAGGCCATATTATATTATAGCCTATCACAACCAAGGCCGCTTAAAGAGCGGCCTTGATCACAACCATACAATGCACGATTTAACACACGTAGCTCTACAGTTCAAAGAAAGGAACACAAGCCATTGATGTTATACAAGGCAACTATAATATATAAAATTCTAGCGTTTACTACATTAAATTTCTCGTTTTCTATAATACTTCCACTAATTTATAAACACGTGGGTAAACTAGTAGATAATTTATCCTCCTGCCCTAAATTTCATCTACATTGGGGGGCTCATGTAAAAGTTTGACAGCTTCCCTCTGTTCGTTAGCTGAGAAACCTTTCAATAAGTAGATTTAAGTACCATCTTATAATTTACCACATGTTGCTACTCACTGTTCAGAACAATAATATCCTATGAGAACGTGAAAATATGTTTGAGTTGCCCATGTGTATTAAAACTTATGTCCACAACTGTACTACATTACACTCATGGATCATTTGTATCTGTATGAAGAATTAACGGTGGAGTATTAGTCTACAAAGTTCACCTATTATAATAAGCCATTTGTCTGTGATTTTTAAATCACAATGATAATGCAAAAAGAATGAAAATATAAAACAAAACTTGAGAGAGAAAGTATACAAGAGAGACTAGTAACTAGACTGAAATTTGGAAAGAACTGGGGAAGGAGGATTTATTGAGGTAGAAGAAAGAGTGAGAGTAGAGGAGAGAGGACGACAGGAAAAGAGAGAAGGTAACAAGAGAGGGAAACAGGAAGACGAGGGAGGGAGGAGGGTGAGGATTAGAACGGTCTACAGAAGGGGAGATGAAAACAACAAGGAACTTATAGGAAGAGAGGAGGTGAGGGAAGATGGAGGAACGGGAGGGAATAGGAGGAACGGGAGGAGAAAGAGTACATCCACTATATAGGCAATGGAAAAAAAGAGATGAAAGGGTGGAAAAAGGAGGACAGGAAAATGGGAGGGAACAAAAGAGAAATGAGACTGACTGTTGATGAGCAGAGAAACACGAAGATAGGAAATGACTGTATGTTGGGGGGGGGGGGGGCTGAAAGGCGAGATGATGATGGTGTGTGTGTGTGTGTGTATGTGAACAGTGAAGGGGTGAAAAGAAATGGGCCAGAGAAGGGAAATAACGGAAAAATATGCAAAGGACATGCGGTCTGTAGATTTAAGTAACAAATAGCAATAGGAAATTGACGAAGATGGGATAAAAAGACAAAGAGAATGGAAGGGACAATTAAAGCAAGTCAATTAAACCGTACAGTCAAGAGCATAAAATCTAAATAACATATGAGATTGGTGATCGAAAGAAACGGGGAAGCAATGAAGAAGACAATAAATAGAATAAAAAGAGAGAAGAGACAAGGGTGCAAAAGATGGGTGAGAGTATACAGAGTGAGTGAGCTAGCTATAGGGTGGAGGCAGCAGTGGGGTGGGGTGTTGATGTAAAAAATGTAAACAAAGTAAAAATAGAGAGGATACGACGGTGACAAAGGAAACGTGACCCAGAGAGAGAGAGAGAGAGAGAGAGAGTAGGCAAGGAAAGGAAATGAGGAAGGGAAGATCGTGCTGCGTGAGTGAAATATGAAAGGAAGTACAAGACTGAGTGACAGAGTGAGTGAGGAGAGGAAGAAAGTAAGGGGAGGAAGGCTAGCTGATGGGTGGATAATACCAAGAAAAGGAATGTAAAAGAAAAGGAAATATAAAACAACAAAAATGGAAAATTATTATTATTATTATTATTATCATATAGTACCATGGTAAAATAGTAGTAGCCTAGTAGCAATTTAATGGTGAGTGAAGGGAGGGTGTTGAGTGAGTTGAGGGGAGGGTAGGGAGACTGTTGAGTGAGTGAGGAGAGGGTAGGAAGACTGTTGAGTGCAGTGAGTGAGGGGAGGATAGGAAAGCTGTTGAGTGAGTCAGTGAGTGAGTGAGTGAGGGGAGGGTAGGAAGGCAGTTGAGTGAGGGGAGGGTAGGGAGGCTATTGAGAGAGTCAGTGAGTGAGTGAGGGGAGGGTAGGGAGGCTATTGAGTGAGTCAATGAGTGAGTGAGTAAGTGAGGGGAGGGTAGGAAGGCAGTTGAGTGAGTCAGTGAGTGAGTGAGGGGAGGGTAGGGAGGCTATTGAGAGAGTCAGTGAGTGAGTGAGGGGAGGGTAGTAAGGCAGTGAGTAAGTGAGGGGAGGGTAGGAAGACTGTTGAGTGAGTGAGTGAGTGAGTGAGGGGAGGGTAGGGATGCTATTGAGTGAGTAAGTCAGGGGAGGGTAGGAAGGCAGTTGAGTGAGTGAGTGAGGGGAGGGTAGAGAGGCTATTGAGTGAGTGAGTTAGTGAGGGGAGGGTAGGAAGACTGTTGAGTGAGTGAGGGTAGGAAGACTGTTGAGTGAGTGAGTAAGTAAGGGGAGGGTAGGAAGGCAGTTGAGTGAGTGAGTGAGGGGAGGGTAGGAAGACTGTTGAGTGAGTAAGTGAGGGTAGGAAGACTGTTGAGTGAGTGAGTGAGTGAGGGGAGGGTAGGAAGACTGTTGAGTGAGTGAGTAAGTGAGGGGAGGGTAGGAAGACTGCTGAGTGAGTGAGTGAGGGTAGGAAGGAAGTAAGGGAACGAAGTCTGCTGGTGTTGGTGGTGGTGTTCCCTTACTTCTCAAGTTACCGGTGCCAGGAAAACCTCTGCTATTTCCTCTTCTCACTCAACACGCCACTTTTTTTTTTACATAGCCTATATATTTATTCTCTTTTTATTTTTTCACTCATCCCGTCTCTCCCAACTCCCTAGTTCTTCAGCTTATGGCACTCTGTTTCATTTTTTCTTCATTTTATGTTATTTCTGTACTCGTTTTTTTTTTTCGTTCTATCGCTTCTTTTTCTTCATCCATTAGTTCTTGTTGTTGTTGTAGTTATTGTTGTGTGTGTATGTAGCCCCCCCTCTCTCCCTCTCTCTCTCTCTCTCTCTCTCTCTCTCTCACATATTACACCCAAATGTGTTCTGTTTTTGTATGCATCTCGTTTCCCGCCCCTCCTTCCTTTTTTCTCCCCTATACCCACCCGCGCCATTTCCCTACCTTAATAACTTTCACACCCGTTCTTCATTATCAGATTTGAGTGAGTTTTTTTTTAAATATTTCTGCAGCAGTTATGAACATATGGTAAAGTTTGCCTGATTATTGTATACTGTCAATTCAGAAAAAAAAGTAATTCAAGATTGATTTAAGTTAGATCGCAAAAATTTGATTAATAGTATGTTATTATTTTTAACAGTGGTAATTGAGGGTTAAAATTCGACTCTATATGCTTAAGTCGTCATAATCATACTCGCAACCAAATATATTAAACATTTCAATATACTATGTGGTGTAGGACATATCATATTATCGTAAGCCTTATCCTACAGTTATAGCCTATATCTGCATTTATATAACTAAAAGTATCTCACGTAAACAAACTTATATTGTGAAAAGTTAATGTTAGCCTACATCAGAATTTATATATCTAAAAGTATCTCACGAATACAAATTTACACAGGCCTGTGATGCGCATTCCGTACTGTACATCAAATTTGAAACACGAAAACTTAATAATATATATATATAAAGACAGCGATCCCCAAGCCCCAAATACAGCTGAATGGGGTTAAGTAATAAATATCTCACAAGTCTTCCCTCGCGCGCACGTGTCTCTATAAGAACTTGAGGCATGCACGAGGGGAACATTCTTACTGGCACCACCACCACCACCACCACCACCACCAGTTACACCACCACGATGTTTATGAATGAAACACACGATATTCACTATAGTACGATTTCTGTGAATGGAGTCAACACCAAACTCTCTCTGAATAATAATAACAATAATAATAAAATTATTACCGCCACCACCACTACTACAAGTTCTGTGAATGAAAGGGACACTTCCTCCACCACCAAGATTTCTATGAATGAAAGAGCGAGCAGCATGACACAAACACCACGTGGTCTGGCCTCGTAAAAACACCATAAAAAAACACTAGGCTACGTTACTAAAACAAACACGACTTACCGGTGCCTTTTGGGAGAGAGTGAGTGAGTGGGTGAGCACTTAATTTTAGCACTTAGGGTGTATTATAACACTTTTCATTTGGGGTGCACGGTAATGGTGACAAAATAAACAGGCATATCAGGTGATTATAGCCTCTTACCCTTTACGTTACGATAATTAGGAGAGAGAGAGAGAGAGAGAGAGAGAGAGAGAGAGAGAGAGAGAGAGAGAGAGACTATACTGCAGAGTGGGAGGGAGATTAATTATTATACCCGTAACCTATTCCCAGACGTCATTCAGCAACACCCTCCTTCCCACACACTCTCGATCTTACCACATACATTATTACACCCTAACCCCATGCACCTTAATTCCATACCCATCACCGCTTTCCCACCCCTTCTATACCATACAATCAGCCCCCCAACCACCAACACCACTACCCTCTTCCTGACGTCATATAAATATTTTGGCATAGGGGCATTACCAGGCAGCGGGCGACGGATAAGGGTGGCTGGCTGGCATACCCCCTGAGTCACCCACCCGCCTTGCCCGAGTTGTCCTCTTTCTTCCTCCTTCTCTTCTTTCGTCTATTTATCATCATCAACACCCCGTTTCTGTGGTCAATAGGATAATTCTGTCCTGATCCAAAGCATAATGAGTCTATACCAACTAAAGTTCGAACTAAGGTGTTTCGGTAGGAGGAGGATGCGAGGTTGGGAGAGATTCACATTGTGTCTCGAATCAGGACAGAATTATTGACTACCAAGATTGATCTCGATCTTGATTGATTACCAGTGTACCACAAATGCAGTACGGTACTACTGTACTTGCAAGGAACGCCGTGTCACTTATTTTACGCCTTATTATAACTACTGGTGGTCTATTCTCATCGTTTAGTCGTCTCCATTGCATAACTCCTATAGCTGTATTCTCACTGGAAGGTGGTAGCTGCATGGTAGTCAGTCAGATTCTTAAGTCACGTCCGCTGCCACCAGAGGTCAGTGTAATCGCTTGACCTGTGGTGCAGTATGCGTATAATTATCAATCATTATCCACACCAAATCACTGTGGATCATAAACCCGTATAGAGTTCCCACGAGAGCCGCCATGTTTGTACGGTGGAAAGTAAACAAAAACTCCACACACAAACAAGCCATGTATGTATGTAGCCTACCCGTAATTATTACAGTGGCTTAATTGTAGCTGGTGGTAAAGGACAAGATTTTAGTAGAATTTGACTGTGCGATTTCGGTGCACTAACTACCTTACTACCTTGTGTTTCTGTGGTTGGGTGAGTCTTGTAAACAGAGCGCAGAAGAAGGAAGGACCAAGGGAAGAAAATAAACAAACGGGAGGGAGAGGGAGAAGTGAGAGAAGGAATGTAAGGTTTACGGAGACGAGAGAGAGGGAGGGATCTGACGTGGATATAGTCAGGGTGGCAAGAAACTATGTAAGAGAGAGAGAGAGAGAGAGAGAGAGAGAGAGGGAAGGAAGAACAGGGCATAGCCTACAGTGGATAGGATGATAGCCGAAACAGACTGGGAGAAGATAGGGATGAAAGACGATGATTAAAAGACAGGGAGAGAGAAAGCATGTAGGCGAGGAGAAAGATAATGTGAAGCATGGAGAAAGAGAGATGAAAAAGACGAAGTACTAATATGATGAGAGGCAGGGAATGAAAGTAGAAGAGCAAGTAGCCTAGCCAATAGCCTTTAGACCTCAAACACGTTACTCTGTTTACCTAGACTAGCCTACTGGACAACAACACACCTCCCTCACTCGACTGTACACCATCCTACTGTAGGCCTAGTGTACAGATCACCCCAAAATTATATTCTTTTAATATCAACTCTTCCTTCTCCCTTTCCAATTCTCCTTTTTCTATAGGCCTACTGTGCCTACATCGACTCTTCTCTTCCTCCTCTTCCTTAACTTAAGGCTAGGCCTACACCTATTTCTACAGTACTGCATACAACAGTAAATAAATCTAGTAATAATGATAATATAAATATAAAGTACGGATTTTTTTTTTTTTTTTTTAGTACTTATTATTCCCAAAAGCAGGGCTCATTTGCCGATCTCAAGTACCCCAAGTTAGCCTAATCTGAAACAACTCATACGGTACATAGCCTATGCCTATTTCTGTCCGCAACTGTTCAGCTTTCAATGGTTCAGACTTAAGAGTAACCGAAGTTCGTGAGTTGCACCAGACTTTGTTAGTTACTGTACTACACGGCACGCCCCCACCACAAACACTGTGGCAATCCCTAGCTAGGCTAGTAGCCTAATCCCAGCCAGAGAGAGTGAGGTCACGACCTAACGCACAAGCATATATCGTCATAATCTACATTATATATGCGAAGAATATCATCATCATTATATCTATATTTGATGAACCTTTATCGGCTTGCTCAGTGATAATAATTATCGTGTAACCACTGTTCAACCACTGTTACTTAACGATATCCATATTGTGTATACATAAGGGCTAAATTATCTCAAAGTAATAACTACTACAGGTACTTTGATCAATAAGCTATACAGTAGGCCTATATTGGCCAAATTGCATTTACTTAGTTTCCATTGTCTACAATAGGCCTATTCGGTTACTATATAATCGAAATCAAATATGCAATTTTACAACAAAAAAGTAAATAAAGTCCGATGTGTGTTTGATACCGTACCGTGTAGTTTTTTGTTGAAATAATCGCTAGTGTTAGGGAACAATAATTCTAACGAGGTGTAGGCTATACGTAGGCCTAAGTCTAACTTCCTTAATTTAATGGGACAATATTCTGTTTTAGAAAGGTAATGATTATTTTCCCATCCTATCTGCAGAAATAGACTGTTTAACTGAAGGCTGTGTAAACAAGGACTAGATGGTGGTGCCGGTAAGGTCAGAGAAACATGGAAGCAGATGGCCACGCCCTCCCAACTCAGAACAGCACACCTCTGCGGAAATACCACTGACATCTATAAATAACCGAAGGGGTTAGGTACAGTCACGGGCAATAATTCTGGTGAAACGCATAGCCAGAAATATGCTCCACGTAAGACAACCTCAAGTACAACCACAATCAAATAACCACCGATACTTCCCTTCCATCGTGCAAATATATCACTATCATATCAAAATATAATCATACAACATCTTACCTCAACTCAACCTATTCAATTATTATTATGAGGTGCTGCAATATCATACAGGTGTTGTTCTTTATTACCAAGATATTTACTACGATGGAAGGAAAGTGTCGGTGGATATTTGATTGTGGCTGTACATGCATATAATGGTTTAGTCTCTCAACATACCGGAAACCTCTCGATTTTTCACCTTGGCTTTCAATTCACGACAGCTGCTAGTGGGTGGAGGGAATTCTATATATATGAACTACATTCCTAAACAATGCTGACAGGTGCATGGAGTAGGCCAATTTCTGCATACCTTGAGGAGGAAGACACTCGCTGGCACTTTGTCATCATTAACACAAGAATGGCTCGACTTATACGGGAGGAGGTTTTGCCCCATTCATTGCTCTGGTCAGTTGCGATAATCTCCACTCTTCTTCATACAGCAATAATTATGGGGCCTCCTCTATACAGTGTCTTGTATATGTACGCTATCCAGGAAATTTACAAATGCTGATAGTGATCGTGCTGAAATTGATCGTACTGACATTGAAATCACCAAAAACCTAGATATGGAATCACGAATCAACTTATACGGAACTGACAGCATGACTTAATAACAATTAAAAGTATTAGTCTGTCTGGTAATATTAATTTGATCCGCTCCTATTATTTCATGCACTAATCTAAAACTATCACGTCACAAAACATGAAACAGATAAAATTGACTTGCTGACCTATACAGTAGCTTTTCAAAACTAAACCAGATGAAACAGTACATCACACTTGTACCGCTAGCCTACTGTAATGTACAGCATTAACCTTTGTGAGTACAATACAGTAGTGTAGGCTACACTGCAGTATACTTGCCTCCTGTACATCCATTCACAGCACTCTTCTTCTTTTCCAGCCAACGTTCTTTCCTCAGCCATTCATCCAGCTTGGCATTCACGTCCACTGCTCGTTGAAGCTCTTCCTCCTCCTCCACCTCCTTCTCTCTCTCCTGGTGGCACGTGACCGCAAAAGATTCGCTAATATCGCTTTTCTTGTTCTTGGAGGTGCTGTTTGGGGTCAGTGGTAAGGTCTCTGCACTGGAGTACCACGAGTTGGTCATAACATCGCCACCACTGCAGCTGTTTCTGACTTCCCCTCCATTGCAGCTGTTTTCTGCCCCGCCCCTGACGTAGGTAACCTCAGAATGCACCACGGGATTATATTCTCCTATACCCTCGATATCACTGTTACTGCTGTTGCTTGTACTACTGCTGCTTTTTTTGTTACTATGCTGCTGTGCTGGTGAAGACGAGGTCTTATTACTACTGTTTGAAAGCGCTTTACTTTTAGACTGAAGTGGTGATGATGATATAGGAGAAGATGGGGGTGGGGATGGAACTATTGTGTGATAGGAATGTGGCGTCAAACTTGAAGAAGCGGACACAAAGGCGTCTTCCTGAGAATCTTCTTTGATATCGGTAGTTTTCTTACTATTACTGTCTGTTTCCTTTTTCTTCCGCCTCCATGGTAGGTCAATAATACTGAAGGAGTTACTGCGGGGCTTCGTGGCTACCCTTATAATATTCTGGTACAGATGATCCAGGTCTATAGAGCGAGTGTGGGATAACTTTTTCGTGTTTCTCGTTAGTTTGGGGCCTCGTTTATGAAGGGGAGGAGGAGGAGGATCAGCAGGCTTGTTAACTTCATATTTTTCGTCGTGTACTGGTGGTCGCAACCTCTCCACAGTGCAGCAAACACCATTTTTAAAGCCACTTTGGTTGTGAATAATTGTAGGTCGCTGGTTCCCATTTCCACAACCACCGGCTTTACGAGACGAGACGAGCCCGGTAGGTAGTGGAGGGGGAAGATTGTAATATATATTAGCGTCTGTAACAAAATCCTTATCAACAACAATGGCAGTATCTTTGGTATTCATTAAAGTATTGGTCGTGTTTAGATAGGTATGAAGTGTTAATTTAGTTGCTGTTCTTTTACCATCTTCAGAATTAGTCGGATTCATTCTTTCTGTACAATAAGTGACCTCAGAATTGTAAGGCTATATTAAAGTTAGCACGTCATTCAAATTTCGAGAACCTAGTATTGGATAAGATTGAAATTCACTGGCATATTTCACTTGAGTACGTAAATATTCCACTTCCTTGTAACGCCCGGCCCTTAATCACCACGTATAACTATAATCACTTTTCGTTCTATGGTCGCCTGTAATAAAACACGAAGACTATCTTCCGTAGACAGATTTCAGTGGCCTGTGTCAAACCGTTCCCACGCACTCGCACACCCTTATACTTCAATGGTTGGACAGCAACTACACTTCTTCCTAGTTCCTACTCTCTTACTACAACCCAGTACCCTGTCCCTACTCCCCCTACGATGTCCCCTAGTCCCTACCCACGGCCAGGCCCCAAGTGCCAGTCTCCCAGGCGCCGTGTGGTTGCCTGCTGACATTATTCCTTTACTTATTATCCAATATGTTATAAAAAAAAAAAAATCACACAAAAAGGACATGTATTTATCATTTTCCCGTTTATCATAAGCTGACTGGAATCTTACATCTCGTAACTCTATGCTTGCATGATCAAATTAACTTATAATAATTACACAAATACCAACTCTACTTTTACCCGCGAAGTTCAAAACCCTGGGAAATAAAAGTTGTTTGAAATAAGCTTGCAGAACAGAGAGATGATGATAGAGGTGGGAAGAGATATCCTTACGTCAATAATGCAAAACCAAGTACAGTATCAGATCATACTGGGTATTTGGTATATTAAGTGGCCTACAGTTGGCTACAGGAATTCTTACACAGGCTATATGGAAAGAGAGGTCATTATACTGGAAGTACTGCAATGAATGGTCTACCAAGTGCCTCGGTGATAGCAAAACAACGAAGCTAATAATAATGTTGTATTGTAGTTACTTAGTCGTACATTATCTGTATGTTGCAAACCCTCGAAAACAGTGTGTACGAATTATTGTGGCCAACAGTACATCGATCGTTATAGTGACTGGCTTATTCCTGGCTGATAAATGTTAGCAGCCAATTACATAAAGGCTATTGAACTCTGAATGTGAATGGCTCATAGCTACCAATTATGGCAACCACCATAGCATGACAAGATCTAACCAATTAGTTATTCCATTATGACATTGTTGTCAACTCTTACTCTCAGTAGGAAGATAAAAATATACAGTAACTGCCAATTAAGGCTACTATTTTCATTTCATTACCTTCACTTGTAAGTAAGGGGAGTAAAAAAAATATTCTACATTTGCTGTGGATTATATTTTATTGATTACCATATCATCCTCCCTGTAGGAATATAAATTATGTGATTTAATTTTATGGAGGAATCCTTATCCAGTACTGTGTATTGCTGCGTTATCTAAATGGAAGAAGCGTGATTCAGCTAAATATCAGTCATAAATAATCTGTCAACAATATGTACAAGAAATGGCCTGTTGCTATGGAATGTTAAAAAGATATAATATTAATAATGCTCATAATTGATGTTCTACAAAAATTGGAAAGCTGGAAAGGAAACGATTCACTTGGTTAAATTAAAGGTAAATTAAGTTCTTATATATTTGTGTTATAAATTATCAATTTCAAGAATCAACCAATTTTACAGTAATATGTAGTCATAAATTTTCACTTTCCATTTTCAGTAAAACAAGTTAAAGCTTATTATTCAATATTTAATATGGTAAACATCTATATAAATTTGTTAAGTTTTGTAATACAGGTACAGTTTACATACTTTTGGTAAGTACTGTATACAGGCCTTAGTTTCCAATGAAATTATTTGTAGACGTATTTACAGTTTGTTGAGACCAGTGCCGGACTGTACGTGAGTCAGATGCAGCTATATTGTGAACAGATATGGTTCGTAACTCTTCTCGGTCAGTGAGCACTTTACGTAGTGTGCCCTGTGTAAGTCCTCCAGACTCATACTGCATCTGGCGACCTCCTACCAGCACAGTCGTCCCAGCATTCCCCTGTACCTGACTCACAGTGGGTATGGTGGCATCTCTGGTAGTGGCTGTACCTGAAGAAGCCCCTATGGAAGTTGCAATTTCACGACTGCTGGCCGGCTGGGCTTGCAGCGTAATCTCTCGACCAGACGACTCCAGCTGAATATTGAATGGGCGAATTTCCCCCGAGACAGCCACCTGCTGGATTCCATTGCTGGTTTGCTGACCTGCAACAACCTGTGCTGCTACTTGGGCTACCTGGGTCATTTGGTCAGTTGTGAGGTCTGTGTATCTATCCAGATCCTCTGTCCGTACCTCCACCACCTGGCCTTGTAGAGAGGCCAGGAAGTGACCCACTTCCTCTGCTCGTTCCCCACCGCTGGTGTGAATAATGTAGCGTGGCAAGTCGTCTGCCTCTATGATATGAACTGGCCTGGAGACCACATCAACAGCCTCTCCTTCTCTCACGCCTCCTCTGACCAGTTGCATGGGGGCATCCAGACTCGGCTCCATACTCTGTTCTTCATCCAGCTTCAGAGTCCGTACAGTTCCAGACGGGCTTGGAGATCCCTCTCCAGTAACATCGGAAGATACAATTGTCGGAGGGTTTATTTTAATGTAGGCTTCAACGTTTTCTGAGTGACCATGCTGTTGGAGATGAGACACCAGCATCGGTTTGCGCATGAAGCCATTCCCACACAGCACACACTCATATGGCTTTTTGTCCGAGTGAATGAACTTGTGAGCATTCCGATTGTCCCTTGAATTGAAAGTCTTTCCACAAATATCACACTTGAATGGTTTCTCTCCAGTATGAATTCTTAGATGTTTTTTATAATGTTCTGGATAAACAAAGCCAGCATTACACTGCTTGCATTTATATGGTCGTTCTCCAGTGTGTCTGCTCATGACATGATACACCAACAACCTCTTTCTTTTAAATGCTTTATTACACTGACTACACTGATATCTCTTTTCTTGGAAGTGTGTAGTCCTCTTATGAGACTGAAGGTTACTCCTCTGACTGAAAGTTGACCCACATATTTCACACTGGAAAGGTTTTTCACCAGTGTGGGTTCTTTCATGATCCTCTACTTCTCCTTTCCTGGCAAAGTGTTTGTGACATATTGAACATGGGAAGTTTTTCACTCCTGAATGTGTGATGGCATGTAAATCTAAGCTTCTCTGAGTGGCAAAGGCTTTACCACATGCCTCACAGATGAAATTTTTCTTTCCTTCATGTACATTCAGGTGATCACTTAGATGATGGGATGTGAGGAAGTGTTTACCACATATCCTGCAAGGGTAGGGTCTGTGACGCACTCCGTGAGTTTTCATGTGAGTTTTGAGTATGTGTTTGGATGTAAACCTCTTCAAGCACTGATCGCATGAATATGGCCGATTGCCTGTGTGTACGTTAAAGTGTTCTTGTAGGGCAGCCTCAGAACGGAACCGCTTAGGGCAGTGTGAGCAACCAAAGGTCTTGTTCATGTGATGCCTCATGTGCTCCTTTAGTTGTCTGGGAAGAGCATACTTGCGGGAACACATTGTACAGGAGTATGGTTTCTCTCCAGATGCAATGTGTTGCTCCAAGTGGCAAACTAAGTCAGCCTTTGTTGGTAATCTCTCATTGCAGACTTCGCATTCATACAGACGTTCGGGATGAGCCTGGAAAAGATTCGTCAAGTTAAGGTATGCTTATAATACTTTTTTGCATAGAAAAAATGGCAATATGCTGCACAATATTAGTGTATCGGATCAGTATAATACTAAGCATCAGTAAAAAAAAATTTAAATATATATAAAATTTTTAAAAGCTACCACCGTTATGCATACTCACCTCCCTCATATGTGCTTGTATGTCAGCCAAAACAGTCAACTTGAGGGAGCAGAAACGACACTTGTATTTCTCTGCAGCCTCCTCGGGCATATGTTGCTGTTGCTGGTTGTGGGGATGTTGAGGGTCCGTGTGGATGTGAGAGGATGGGGAGTCGGGTCCTACACCAAGTTCAGCGTTTCCCAGAGATGGCAGTGTCAGTCCACCAATCTGAAGGAGGAAAAGCAAACAGACACACAGTAAGACAGGTGAAGAATACTCTTTCAGCTGTTGGATGAGAACTTGCAACACATACATACATGCAAGGTGAATGTGACTAAAGCTACAAAGAGTATGTATTGTCAAATAGTTTAACTAAAAGACATGACAAAAGCAGGTGTGGAAGCCTATACTGTCCTTACCTGAACACATCCTTCTGTGTCATCAAGGTTAAGTCCGTCCACCTCCATCACATCCTCCACTGCATCCACCACTGCCGAGTCTTCAAATATCTCCTCTTCCACCATCAACATGTCTGCCCCACCCCCATCCTCCTCCTCCAGTCTGTCTTCTAGTCGTCCTCCAAGGACGTCATTGCTGTCTGATGAGCTCAGTAAGCCCTAAATAATTATATATTAGAGGAAGGGGGATTAAGGGCTACTACTATCACAAATTTATATGACTATTCTCATCATTCATTATACTATACTACATTGACTCTGAAAACCAAAGAGTGTGCCAAACCTGGTGCCTGAAGGGTTCAACAGCATCACTAGCAGCAAGACCAGTGATGACCTCAACTGCCTCCTCCTGCTTCACCTCCAACTTGACACTTGGTGGTCGTCCTCGTCCCCTACCGCGCCTTCCCCGCTTTCCACGACTGCTACCACCACTGACACTTCCACTTCCACTAAGTCCTGTGCCAAAAGAAGGTTTACTACATTCACTATCAGACTAAAAATGCATATTGAACCCCACACCCTTATGAAAAATGGAAATGTGTTTTTACATGATATTGACTGTCACACTTTTATCAAATCCCCTTCTTCCATTTTCCCAAAATGGTAGTGATATCTAAATTTGAAATAAAAATGCAATTATGATGTCCTAGGGCATGTATAAAATAACACTCTTAATAACAGGTCACTTCAAGAATATCAACAGATGAAGCAAAAGAATAATGAATCTCTTATATGATATGATATGGTAGGGGATACCAAATAAATAAATGTGAGTTCATTTGTCACACACACTTAAATATTCTTACCTGAACTCACATAAACCTTGAAGTCCTTATCATCTTTGGTAAGTGAGGATGCTTCAAGGTTGATAGTGTCCTCCTCCAATACATTCTCTATGTTGTTTTCCAGCTCTATGCAGTCCTGCTTCACTATGGCCAGAGTCCTCATGTATTTGTTAGTAACCACCTGCAAAGTGATTGTAAATTAAACTTAGGAACAAATCTATCTGCACACTACTCACCTTGTGTAATGTACAGTGCCCATGCATTCCTGCTAAATTAAAGGTTCTCTCAGCTCAATACATTCTCTTTACATTTAGTTTTCTTCTGTACTGTCATAAATGAACTCACCTGTTTCATATTTATCAGTTGTCCCTCCAAAGAGTCAATGTCATCAATCAGTTTGAAGCATTTCTTACATACAATGCTTGAGTGTGAGACTACAGCACTTACATCCTGATTGACAATGGTACTCAGGACTATGTGAACGTGCAACTGACGATGTGAAGTCTTGGCCTGTTTTAACGAAAAGACTATAATAATTACTTATATAAAACAATGCATTGGATATTATATTATCTACAAGTAATGCTGATTTATCACACTATGTTAACCATATTCTGCAAGATCTACCATTATAGTGTGTCTTTCTATAACATACAATATCTATGAACGATACGATAAAGGCTCATTGTGACTGGTCAAACCTTGTCATCCTAAGTCAGATATGCTAATGCACAGTAAAGACAGTAGATAATGATTGAAGTTTTTGCCTCACTTCTGCCTGGATGATGTGTGACTCCAAATTTCTGCCCTCATAATTAGCCAGGATAATTTTGGTTGTAGAAAATCCCTATCAGCTTAAAAATAATATAAAGACGCAAGTTGGCCATAATGTATATCCATATACCTTGTCAGAAAACACTTCCATGGCCCCTCTCGCAGACACCCCAAGCTTGGCATTGCACACGAGGCAGTGAGGGCTGTTTGCTTGGGATATCACGTTCTGTATCTTGGGTAACGGGTGATTCTCTTCCTGATGGTCTGAGGCGAGGTGATGGAACCGCTCCTCATCATTGTGGAGAGACTGACTCGTGCTCTTCTCCAGCTAATGATGAAAATAATACACTACATTAGAACCTTGATACTGTATGATACAACTATGATCTATTGCACTGTACCCTACATAATTGTACCGCACACACACACACACACCTGATGAGAAGAAAGGATGTGTACATTGGGTTGAGTTGTATCTTCCTCCAATGTGCATGTCTCCACCAAGGTAATCATCTGAGAACCTTCACCCAGGGGAGACACATCTAGAGGCAACCCCTCCATCTTGTAGCTCACTCTGTAGTGATCACAGAAAGTATAAGTGATACACAGATTTAAAATAAATAAATAAAATAAAAAAATAAAAAATATTTCCATCCAGATAAAATTCTAGTCCAACTAACCATGCTAGATGTATACTGTAATGTATATCTAGTGTGCTTTGGTTCGATTTCTGTAAAGTCATTTAAGATCTTGGAAAGATGTTCCAGCCAGGTTTAGGTGGGATGATAAGCTGTGGTTGGTACAGTCGCAGAACATAGTCCTTTACCAGAGTGTAAGGGGAAGTTTGTTTAAGGACTATGTGCCGCGACTGTACAGTATAAAATAATGAAACAGACTTACTTGTTTTTATAAAACTGTAGGCCTACACATCCTCTTCTACAAACCTTGAATGCTAACACTCTCTCCCAGGCTTGTTGGCCTCAGTATCATCTAAAGGAAGGGACTTGGACTGCACAGAAAGGAAAGGACAAGCCCCAACCAACACAGGTTCTGGATTGCTAATACATGTCCCTCTGGGGTGACTGTGCCATTACTATATAATAATATACGGTGGCTTTGTGAGTGGTAAGAGGGGGGGCTTTGGTCTCCCCTACACTGATCATGAGCTGTGCAATTAAATAGGCCTGACAAACAGGGTGGTAAACAAGCATTGGCAAGCCATTTCTGCATACTGAATTAAGAAGAATATACAAGAAAGTATATGCGGCTATACCACATATATACAGTATGTCAGTGGTGGTAAACGCATTTGTGACAAAAATGGTACGGTTAGAGGAACTGATATATTAAATGGTGAAATATAATGAACTGCACACAATAAAATTTTTATTCTCACTGTGTAAACATGTAACAATTATCTAAATAATACAGTATGTAAAATCCATGTTGACATTTCTCCTCCACCCTACAGCAGCTACTAAATGTACTGTACTTCGTGGCATAGAAAAATCTAAAATATATACGGTATATAGTGATTCCAAAGTAAATGGCTTAAAAGTGTCCTAAGGTTATATGAACGATTAAAATACCGCATTAACTTTAAAAAGAGTAAGCACTAAGCATACCCTGTCCTAAACTGTCCATTCCCTGACTAGCCTATGGTAGACGAGTATCCAAGGGCTGTATTCAAGAACATCCGTGGTGTCTACGATGGCGTGGTGCCGGGTATGACGACTCCGTAGACTATCAACAGAGCCATCGTATCGGTACCACGCCATCGTATACACCACGGATATTCTTGAACATGGCTCCAAATAACACGAGGTTGAGGGAAGCCTGTACAAAGTGTCAACAACAATAACAACAAAAATAATAGAGAGAGAGGAAATTTAATCTGTCAACATCATAAATAAAGGGGCATGGATAACGTGACGATGCTAATAAACAGTGGCTGAGTGGACCAGTGGCTGCCCTGTATGTATGTATGTGTGGGCCATATTCAAGAACATTTGTGGTGGATATGATGGCGTGGTACCGATACGACGGCTCCATAGACAAACAACTGAGCCATCGTACCGGTACCACACCATCGTATACACCACCAATGTTCCTGAATACGGCCGTCGTGTGTGCGTGTCGGTGAGGTTGCCAGCCACACACACACACCAATACAGGAATGCCAACCTGGTCCACACACACACCACTCTATCATCTCATATATCTCACCAACCCGATACTCTAGATGTAGTCAGATAGGAGTCAGGGGATGTATGGGGCCTCCTCTCACCTTCATATAAATCCACAGTGGGTAATACGGCACGTGAGATGAGGAAAAGCTTTAGCCATCAGAGGAGCAAAATGGAGGTGGAGGTTACAGTGGTGCCATATTTTACACATTCCTACTTGTCCCTGGAATATATGATTAATCCATGTAACACCTTAATCTAAGCGTAATTATTATCATATAAAATGTAAATAAGCTATATGAACCTGCCATAGTAGAAAGAGATAAGTAAATTTGATTATATACAGGGTGTGAAATGTAAATGTGGCACAGATGTGATTGTTATTGTCTTGTCAACAAACTATAGAGATGCAGTGTTGCCAGGTGCAGGAAAATTTGTCTGCTTTAGAGAATTTTGAAGTCCACTCAGAGAAATTATATAAAAATTGTTCAAGAGTCAACAGGGAAATTTCTTCCAGATGAAATACCAAAAAGATCATCAATGTTCAAGAGTAAATAAACAGATAATTATTGAGGTAAATAGGAAAATTCTGATGTTAAAGTTGGGGAAATTTCGTCAAGCAGACCTGGCATCACTGAAGAGATGGTGCGCAGTGTTCATCTTCCACCAGACTCTGTTTTACTCTTTATATTGGTTATTTCCTGAAGGACAGCGGGAAACTAGGGTGACATATGGTGAGAATAATGTGTAGAATGGTGTAGTGGTAGATAATGCAGTGAGTTATAGTTCCAGATATAAGATGTATTTGTTTGCATGATGTGGTGACGTGTGTAATATTAGTTTAATTTTCTTGCAGATTACCGTAATGATACTTAATTACTTGGGTAAATATTGAATGAATTACCGTTATTGCATACGGTTTTTCTACCTTCATAACCCATTAATTTAGACCATTCTAAGACTATTTTCTTCTATGGCATTTTCTCCGCAAATGCCCCATTTCCAAGATAGGGCATATTCAAATGGGGCATTTTGAAATTAGCCTTACCTTACCTAACCTAACCTAGACCGCATCAGACTACCGGGATCTAACCTGGGCAGACTACCGGAAAATGACCGTGGTAAAGTACAGGAAATGACTGGGGCAAAATACTGGAACCTAGCCAGATCTGGCAACACTGCTACAAAAAGGTAATTCTTTCAATAAATACCAAAAAAGCGTATTCGGGTAGTTCGGCGGCGATTCGGGTGGTTCGCCGGCAGTTCAGGTCGCGCCACGAAAAGTTGGCGCCCCTCCCAACTTTTCGGTGTGTCCAGGATATACCGGCGATATAAACAATCATGTACATTGTTAAAAATGTGCATACTTTTATGTCTGGGGTGGAACGGGGATAAGTCGTAGAGGTTGTGGAGCATCCCTGGGGATTTTGTGACTGATGGTATGGACCGCCGGTGTACCCCAGGGACACCGGGGACCTTCTTACGGCCTGCCGAGGGGGCAGCAGTGGCGCACCCCAAACTAATCTGACAGGTTGACTTGATGAGTCATACACCGCAGGTGCTATGCCGATGTACCCCAGGGACCTTCCTACTGCCTGCCGAGGGGTGCATCGTCGAGCATGCCCAGGTATACTTGCGGCCTCTTGCGGAAACACCGCCGGCAAAAAAAGGGTAAAATGACAGTTACAAATTAGGTGTCCAAGAGCCAACTGTGAATCCCCGGGCTTCCCCCGATCATTTGTGATATACCGCAGATTAACCAGCGATGCACCTGCGGTAAGTCGCAGCAATTGATAAAAATCTAAAATTCTGCTGCCAGGTCCCCGACTTTTGATATTTCTCTTATTCGTGATGGCATCGGGAGCTTATTCGCACGTGTGTAAACTGGGCTTTAAGGTAGTCCATGATTAGATTTAAAGAATTAAAGAATAACCTTTAGTTCCCCTTGGTCTACTGTGGTCCTGATTGGGTTAGAATAGGACAGGTATGGATAACTGTAGAAAGTAAGGTATTTCTGAATAAGATTTCCCCTGAATTTTTCCCTTTACTGCTCTTGTCATACATATTCATTTCTCATCATGAAATTATGTTCATATTCCCTATCCCCAGCAATCCTGAAGGGGAGGTGGGAAATGAGGAAATCAGATACTTAAGCGTGATTGGCTTTGATTCACTATTGATGATGAACCGTTGTAGAGTGAAAAACCTGAGCAATGTTTTGGCAATTTTTGGCTTGGGTTTTCTCATTTTCAGAAACCAGCAATTTTCACACTACATTAGCTTAATAAATTTATAGATTAATAATATGAACTCTTGACTTCATATATTTTCATTTATTAGAATCTTAATATTACAGCCTGAACATGATGATGATTCTGCATTGTGCTGTTGTGAATACATTAATGAAGATGGAGAGCGATCCCACTTACTTGCTACTTTATGCAACTGTGATGCCGTTGATGAGGGCTTTGATAGGTACAGTATTGCTTATCATGGGTTTCAAATACTGAGTTTACTTTATATGGTATGGAGATTGTGGTCATTGCTAACAATGTTCTGTATTCATTTTGACTCTGCATTTCTAATCCACAGGTTAGTAACTAGAAGAACTGTTGGCAATGAACACCTGAACAGAATCATGGACACGATCTCCGACCGCCTAAGAATACCCTGGTATGGAGGAGCAAGGAAACTTCCTCTGGATGTGACAGGGGCAGTGTTGTGTGTCTGTATAACCTTACTCCTTGGGTGTTTCACATGGACCACGGTTATTGTTACCTACACTGTCTTTCTGCCCGCCTTGCTGTACACCATTCACAGGTTCATAAGGAGGAAAGTGGTTCACGAGGGCACCTCCACCTATAATATAGATGGTTCAAACTATGTTAAGAAGTACCCAAGGTCCAAATTTTACTTTGCTTGGTTGGTAGTGTCTCTTGTGGTTCTTCTAACTATATACTACACACAAGTCATAACCAGGTTGAAAATCAGTCCTGTGGAGAACCTTATATTTATGTTCCTGGCATGTGTCTCTTGCACCTCCCTGTACCTTGTCCGTGCTACCTCCTGTGCTGGTTTTGAATCTCCAAGTAAGAGCGGGCAAGAGACATATGGAGAGGTTATTGAATCAGGGGCCTGGAGAGTTTGTGGACAGTGTGAAAGGCAAGTTCCTAGACAGGCTTCACATTGTCGCACGTGTGATGCTTGCTACTTTCTACGAGATCACCACTGTTTATGGTAAGTCTTTCAATTTTGTGAAAAAGGATATGCATCACCTGTATGACATTTATACAGTACAGAAACTCCTTGAATATACAGCAGACACAAAACTAGTTGAATGATATATTACCCTCCCAGGCCTCCTTATCACCATTTAGTTAAAATCTGAGATGTAGTCTTTCCAGCCACTTTGGCACCATATATAAGGACAGTAATAGGAACTCTGTGAAAGTTGCTCAACATATATGTTATTTACTGGTTTTACTCAGACATGAATAATGGGTGCCAGGAATTGAAATTAGGTTAGTGGTGGAACATTATTCAAATATTGTTAAACAGGGTCAATTAGATAGGCACAGGTTGGCTCTTTGTACCTTATATTTTCAGTGTAGGAACACAATTTTTCTATTTCTATCAAATATATTGCAGTTCTGCTTAAACAGGCACATTTAGAAAAGATCTTGTTATTGCAGGTTGGATGTGTGTGTGAGTCAGGTGAATGACCGATGGTTTGTGAGTGGGTTGTTATCGGGAGCATTGGCCTTGTGGTATGGAAGCCACCTCAGCTTCACCACTGTCTGTCATCCTCGCCTCATTAACCTCTACCTCACAACAATGCTTTTTCCTCACCAGTGCCCTAATGCGTTCGTTGATTTTCAGTAAGTTTACATTATTCAAAGAGCATAAAATATGAGTGTAAAAGGTCCTCCCCTTTTACTATTACAGTATAAGATTAGAAGCAGCTGCACTGCTCTTAGTTAACTGGATTTGAAATAATTATTAAGTTATTTGTTTCTATAGGATTTTGATCTTGTCATCCTGAACATCCCTAACTTGGCTGAGATGCTAGTACTGTACTTGGCTTGTAAGTGATCAGAACCCCTTTAGCAGGGTCCGAGTTTTACTCACTGGTTAAAGACCACCCGGCAAAAAATAATTGGTTCTGTTACCTTCATAGTACAATCCTGTATTCAGGATATCACCTTAAATACCTCATGAACATATCAACAGCAGGATGATTATATACAGCATACCAAGTATACCACTAATACAAACTTTCTACTTACATCGCAGTTCTATAATATGGTGTTAATTTTCAGATCAAGCCTAACAGTGTCTGGTGCATGTTATGGGCTGCTGCTGGCAACACTAGTGAGTGTAGCCCTGACTCAACAACTGGTGTGTATAGCGTGTGGAGTACGGCTCAGGGAGTACCGCCAGAGACGACACATTCCCGGAGGTGGCAGCCCATGGAGCCCCAAGTACATTCTCAAAAACTGCTTAAACTTCTGGTGGAGGTAGTAAAATATGATTAGTCTGTATCTTCTAATGGTGATGCAAGAATTTTTATTAAGACTATGGTTACCCTAAGTTGCCATTACAGTATCAAGACCCCATTACCCTTTTATCAGGAGATGAAGGGGGCTCTAGGGCCAGGGATGGAAGAAGGAAATCAGAAATAACAAAGCGGGACAGAATACCTAATGAAATAAGTAACACTCACAGAGAATATGTACAAATATTTATGGTCCATATTTACATCATTTTCAGCCATCTTTAACCCCCTAACCATGGGCATATTTGAGCCCGTCAACTCTGTACTGAGGGGATATTTTTGCAAATCGTAATCAACACTTTTGACGGCTAATAGCGTGTAAACTACTTAAGCTACATGAATAAATGATACATGATATTGAATTACAAACCTTTAGCTGTCTCTTGATGTACTTGTTAAGACTAAATGGACATCTTTAGGTTGGGTAGCCAGCTCAGAATGACCACAACTCAAAATTCACTTTTACACTCCTGACAATTTTAAGTACAGTATGATTTCAAGCTCTGATTTCGTCGTAAAATGTGTCAGAATAACGTTTTTTAACAATAGGAAATGTAACATCACTTTTATTTTTAGGTACAAACAGGGTGTCTCGTGAGTTGTAGCGGAGCCAGAGGGAGATGAAAAATTATGCAATTTTAAGCAAATATACTGTATAAGAATATATTTTTAAAGAGCTGGTTTAGGTGTAAATACAGCGGATGTGTTAGCGAGAAGCTAGTGATGGTGGGTATGTTGCGCCAGCCATTGTTGTGGTTGGCTACTCCCGCCCAATGTTGCCATCAAGTGATCCTTTTTTTATTTTTTTTTATTTACATGTTCTTGTTCTGCATTAAGTTCTTCAATTAATAAATGTCCTTTAAGTGATTGTTCTAGGAAATTTTAGTGCATTAAATTGGGATAGGTTTAATATGCGAGTATATCTAATGTAGCAATAATGGCGTACCTACAACCAGTGTGTGAGGTGCTTCAACCCTCAGTTCCCGCCACAACATACCCACCACTGCTTGCTTCTTACTAACACATCCTCTGTATTTACACCTAAACCAGCTCTTTAAAAATATATATTTAAAGAGTATTTTTTGCTTAAAACTGCATAATCTTTCATCTCCCTTTGGCTATGCTACAACTCGCGAGACACCCTGTACATGGCAATTGTTGCAAAAGTGGAACACTGAAAATACATCCTCACATGCCGATAGATATTGGTACACTGACTGGGCAAGGCTGATGGGACCCTCCAAAGCACACACACCCTCTGTTTATTTTAAAATGCGTCTGTCGACAAATGCCGATACGTGCGGTTACCCACACTCGGTGCTGCTGTTGATATATGCCGACACTCGAGGTTTAAGGGTTAATGCAAGCCACAGATTAAGAGCTCTTTTTTATGGATAATAGGCTCGACTCCGACCATACTCTGCACCCAGCCTGAAGAGTTGTATCACCCTTCTCTAATTTGAATTATATAAATGAGAATGGTAAGGAATTATAGCGTACAAAATAATAATTATTCCACTTATTGTGTAATTATTATGCCATACCATTGAAAATAGGGTATTGGTGATGACTATTATTAATGCAGTTTATATGGCTAAAGTAAATGGTGCTTGACAAAGGATTGGATAAAATAACATAATGGAGATGTTAAACCTGAGGCTGTGCAGTACAGTATACCCAAGATTTGGAGTGCTATTACAATTAGGATAATTTATATATTCAAGTAGGCTATGATGAACCCCAACTATTTTTTTTTTTTTTTTTTTTTTTTCAGAATTTTTTTAAAATAATTGTACATATTGTATTACATAATAATATAGTTTTGTATTATATTCCTATTCACTCACTTTAAGCTCAGCCAGAAGAATGCCTCTTATTTGTCTGTGATAGTAAGTTCCTTAATTTACTGTAATCATTACAATACACATCTTTCTCGCATTTAGTTTCTCAATTTTTTAGTATTGCACAATTTTGTGCATGTACTGTATATTTCAATTTCCCAAGAAGATTGTTGTCACTCAATATTTTTCCATACTAATCTTGCAACGGGGACACCCATTATAAATTGCTGGCTAATATCTAATGATTAGATAATATACAGAATGATACACAGTTATTGGATTTTTTTATAATTTACTTGCAACACATTATAAATGCAAAAGTTTTCATCTTGTTAGTAGCCTAATAGACGAAATACCACATGTACTTGCATATCTTATGAACAGTAACCTCCTATAATTTGTCATACATGACAGACCTCACAAACATTATATAATGCCTTGATGATTATCGCTTGTAGCTTAAAATGCTGTCACACTAGCTCTTACATCCTTCATCCCATGAACTTACTAGGTTAACCTTGCTCCATCCAGGTAGACAGAAGAATGACAGGATAATGTAGGAAGATGTGCTTGTGTGATGGCCAGTTTAGCTATTGTCATCCCCGTACAAGGCACTCGGTGGAACCATGTCAAACTAATAAATGAACTATTCCATATTTTGCATGATACTGTGTTGTATTACTGATATTAAATATATTACTTTAGTTATATTAAGGGGTTAATGAAAGTAAATATCAGATTATTGTAAGACCTTTTGTTTTCTAACCAGTGTACTAAATAATTTTGTGTTAGTTTTATGAACGATGAAACCCTAACATATGCTAAATATAGTGGTACAGTAAACAGTGGTGAGGTGGAGGACTTTTGATGGCGGTGAATTATGTCTTTTGGTCAGTTGTACCTCGGAGTGCCTCATACTAAGCAGTGATTATCATCAATGAGTGAAACAAGTACTGTACTGTCTGCAAAAAGAAACTTAATTGAAAAAATATACTATGCGCATAGCAAAAATATACGTATAACCAACAACAACTCTGAGACCTTACTGACCACTGGAAAAAACAGCATATCAAACTCATTATACTGTACTGCATTTAGCTTTTCTCACGTCAATATTAGAAACATGACATTATATCATACTTGATGAAATTAGGATATAAAACTAATCTTGATATTACTTAAACCCTTACGCTTCAGGCAAGAATTGTGTACTGATGTTGGGTGGCTGGCAAAAAAAAAAAAAAAAAATGTATTTTCCTAACTTCAAATACTGTACAGTATCGATAAATGCACAACTGTTTATGATAAAAAATATAAATATGACCACAACTACAAACCTTTAGCTTTCAGGTGAAATCAGAATGAGCTATATTGGACGTATAATCTGGCTATAGTGATGATGTGAACAGTGGCAGTGAAAACAGGCTGAGCAAGCTAAAGAAAGGCATTAAATGAGAAAGTGGGCATGGAGGTGCGAGGAATGAAGATAGACGAGGCCCAGTGAGGGCACGTGTGAAGTTTAGAATCAGAACACCTTTTGTACAAGTTAGTCTCGAGGCACAAGGTATTAATTCAAACAAAAAACTGTGGTGGTAAATTACGTGTACCATAATGGCGTTTCTGACACATGGGCTAGGTGTGATCTGTGATGTATTTTGCATTGCAACTTTATTTTATGTCATGAGTTTGTATAAATATGGTAATGCAAAGAAATTATCTTTTCTGATTCAAATGATCTTTTGTGCATTAAATACACGTTGCACCACTATGTTCTTCATTTTAATGGGGGGGAAAAAAAAAGTAACTTTGGACAACTTAACATGTATGATTAAACATATTAATAATATAATTTGTATTCCAAATGACTCCAAGTGCTTTGAGATTTTGATTGTAATATGTGTATAAAAATAAAAATACCTGTAAATAAAATGGCTTAACAGTCCCAGCCGGCTGTGGAAAGTGTATGGTATACTGTACTATACATGAATAATTGGAAACAGTGAAAATTGAAATATGTGGCTGATATAAAACTCAAAAGGGAATAGCTACTTCTAACCTGACCCCGCAGTTATCTTTGGAAGGCAACTTCCTAGTAAACACATAGCAATATCCTTTTTCAAGAAATTTATGCAGAATTAGTCATGAACATAGCTGGGACTAGGCAGAGTTGTTTTTATTTTAGAATTTCTGTATCCACTAGCATAAGATCACAGTTTCATAACCTAAGTTTTAATTTAAAGAGGAAATAAACCCTTTAAATATTTTTATGGCAGCCTTTGGCATATACTAATTATGTTGATTCACAGGGCATATATATATTCTTTCAAAACAATAGTTTATGCTCACCCAAAACTTTATGTTCATGTGTATCGCAGAAACTGAAATTAACCATCAGGAAATTGCTAACATGTCCACTGTTATGTCTATTGTCAAGACAAATACTGTATCACAATCTTACAAAAAATTATTAATTTTCTATAAAAAACAACACTAGCATAGGACTGCACAAATCACCAACATACTTGAATTCCCAACCTATTGGATGGATGCATGAAACCATTAACCTGTACCTGGTTAATTAAATTTATTCCTACTGGTTACACGTGTGTGTACGTATGTTTTAATTAAAACAAAACGGGTATAACCATTGATAAAAAAGTAAAACTTAAAAATTTTACTCACCTCATTAAATAATTTGTCTAAGTTGACTTGTAATGGTTCTCAAAGTCATTGATGGGCATCAGCACAGTGGTGCCATACATTGTCTTTCTGCTGATGTCCTACCACAGAGCTATAAACATAGAGCGCGCAACAGCCCCCCTGGCGTGTCGCCACCGGAAGTGGGTTGGCGGCCATGATAGGTTGCCCTTCCCCTCAACCCGCCAGCCTATTAGCTTATGCCAGGGTAAGATATTATTTCATTTATTCGGTCTTTCATTGATGATATGGTAAATTAACTACATTATAGTGACTCACAATATATGAATAAATATTTCTTGAACCGATATATTAGTGAATGGCTGATTAAATATAAATACATTTCGGTTAATAGGTGAAATGAGTTAGATAAATTAAAACTATCGTTGGCACTCATCCACAGTCGCCTTCATATAATATATATATACAACGTACTTAATCTTTATTATGATAAGTATTTTATGTTCACATTGTTCAGTATGTATGTATGTATATCACACTAGAGTAATATGTGTGTATGTATGTATGTCACACTAGAGTAATATGTGTGTATGTATGTATGTCACACTAGAGTAATATGTGTGTATATATGTTACACTAGAATAATATGTATGTATGTCACACTAGAGTAATATGTGTGTATGTATGCATGTCACACTAGAATATGAATATATGTATGTATGTCACACTAGTGACTAGAGTAATATGTATGTATGTATGTCACTAGAATATGTATGTCACACTAGAGTAATATGTATGTATGTATGTATGTCACACTAGAGTAATATGTATGTATGTCACACTAGAATAATATGTATGTATGTCACACTAGAGTAATATGTATGTATGTCACACTAGAGTAATATGTATGTATGTCACACTAGAGTAATATGTATGTATGTCACACTAGAGTAATATGTATGTATGTCACACTAGAGTAATATGTATGTATGTATGTATGTCACACTAAAGTAATATGTATGTATGTATGTAAGGTAAGTGGAGGGAGAGGGAGACAGATTACAGTTATATATATTTGTCTTGTTTAATAAACCAGTTTAAGTTTAATTTCTTTGCATAATTTTCCGTATGGACATTATTTCAGCCTTGTTAATTGATTAACCAAACCTTTATAATTAGATAACAAGATACAATGCTTTACAAATCAGGGAAATGTCAATAACTGTGGATAAAAACATAGTATACAAGTACGTACGGGAGTTCAAAGCGCGCGCCAAAGAGCATTCCAAGATGGCCGCCAAGCAGGCTGGCTGGCGACACTCCTCCCCTATCTCATAACACAGCGACGCGCACTCTATGTGTATAGCTCTGTGTGTTCCACTCAGTTTTTCAGTCATAATTACATACACCTACATATTAATCACATTCATTGGTGAAATAATACATTTCATTGCACTGCACAAATGACAATACTGTACCTTCTGCTGCTGCATTTTACAATTGTGGTACTTTACTGCAACTTTAAGTTGCCCTAACAAGCCATTTCACAGCTACAGGAAGCAGGCTTTATAAAAATATATGGGATTAACCAGGCACAGGGTAACAAACAAAACAGTTATTATAATAAATAATGTACATAGCTATTGTTGAGAAAAAACTTAAGATATACCCAGTTTTAATCGGCACATGCTAAATACAGTACAAAAATAAAAATATTAACATGAGAATGAAGAAAGAATATTGTGAGATAATATGAGTGTTTAATCTCGGCAACCTTGTTCACTAACCTACTCTTCTGCCATGTAAAAAAAAAAAAAAAAAAAAAATTCATGCTTCCTATTCCGTACCTATCTAGCATACCATCCACAAATAATTAATTCTATCAGAAGGGTTGTCTGATCATGCAAGAGAATTTTGCTTTTATACTGTATAATATTATGATATATATATACAGTATACATATACACTGGTGTATATCATACATTTCATTGTAATTTTTTACTTTACATCTGATATCTTAACTTTCTGAAACATGTAAGTGCTTCTAGCATTAAAATTGGTAGCAATAATTAGTGTGAACTAAACCCAACCCAATAAACTCTAATTTATCAAAAATGTCGTCACACATGAATATTATTTCTATTAGCAATAGAAAAATATCAACTTGTGCTGTTGGAGTCAAGAATATGATATGATCCCAGGTGTCTGTTCAACATATCTGTCTGATATTATTGGCCTGAATACTAGGACAAGACTTGAACCAGAAGGAGGGCTTGAGCCCATGGTACTTTCTGATCTGTAGTAATCAAAACAATGCTACAAGCACACTTGCCAAAAGATTTAGGAAATATTTTGTCTTCCCAATTTTTTAAGATTATAAAGGTGTGATGCACCTCTGCATTGAACCCTGCTCTATTATATACGGACAGCAACTTCAAAGATTTCTTAGTGTCATCCAAAGTAAGGCTGTTCATCATATCTGTGATGCCTCCTCATGCTTTAACATCAATTCCCTATCCCTTCACAGCAATGTTTCTTCTTTTTCTCTCTTATAGCAAATTTCATATTTAATAAGATTCAAATAATACCCCAAAAGCAGTACCTCCCAATAGATACTGTTTCAATCCAACCTCAAACTCATATACATTGAGAATTTGTTATTTATCTACAAAACCAAACTACAGTATGTAAACACCATCAGTCCACTGTATTCCTGTATTCTTAGAGTTCAACCTTCCATCCTTACATTCAGAAATTGTATATCTGGATATGGCACAACAATGAATAATCAACCTTCCCCTTCTTGTTCCCTTATCAACAAAACAAGCTTGAAAGCTGTCTCTCAAGTCTCTCGGGCTTTAGTCTTGTGTTTATATACAGTCCATAAAGTTTCACACAAAGCCAGGCAAATACCATACCAGTATTTTCTGAGTGTATTTCCATTATCTGAATAAGTAAATAACTTGCAATCTATAACAACACAAGACAAAGATCACATGCATAACTACTTTAAGGAGGTAAAATGCTTTCACCAAAATGGATGTTATGAATTCCCCCAAACAAGAAACACATCCCCACATTCCTAGTCATGTGATGTACTGTACTATTCACATCATACACTGAGGAATATAGACTACACTATTGTACTTTAGTTTAGGTGGTTTCCTTTGTGTCACAGTTTGGAGGAATCACTAACTTCCAATTTGCTTTTATATTACCTACTTAAGTTCTCTACCATATCTGGCATCATTCTTGGTACAGCAATTCTCCTGAGAGTTATTCTTTGCAGCTGCCAGAAATAAGTTAATGTTTGGTAATGGATAAAACATTTATGTATTGCACACTTTACCTCCCATATCTAACAGTAAAAGTATGAAGAGAAGAGTATGAGAATACTCACAATAGTACTCTGAATATTCATAAAAATAAGCCCTACTATTTATCCTTGTAAGATATTTTGACTTGCTAATAAGGGCACTTATGTTAACTCAGGGTATAACAGCCATTTACCGTGAATTAAAATCTATATATGAATTTTCTTTCTGCTTAGAGTATGCAGTGTATATATATAAAAAACTAATAATGCTATCATGCATCTGTTATTACTGGTACTTATTTACAAGGGATTACAGTTTGGGACTGAAAATTATAACCATTAAATGAAATGCAAAAATGAAATTTATATAAAAGGATATATTTTCTATAGAAAATAATATTATTATTGCAAGGTGAATTGGATTAGTCTTTATACATGGTACAATACCATAAGACATCACAACACCAAGCAATTTGCTTTGTGTAACTCACAAGATGAAGTGATAACGGTACATTAAGAGACAAATGGCACATGGTGGTGCCATTGTTGCTGGTGCTGTTGCCAACAAAAGAATTTTTTTCAGGATAATTATACTTCACAGAAGAATGTATCAAACAAAAGTGGAAAAACATAACGGTCTACAAACTGAGATTTTTGCTGGCATCTGCACACTAGCAACTATAGGTCATATTTGAAGGAAATACAATGCATCGTACCCAGCATCTCCATCGACATTGTTATACTGAACTCAAGGTGAATGAGTAAAGTGCAAGACCTGGTTATAGTAATAGTGATAGCTATAGACTATAGTACATTCATTATAAAAAAGGCTAGGAATCCTTTACTTCTTAAGGTGATTTCCAATAAACAGGGTGGAGTTATTCTTGACATGATCATAATATCATTCTAGAGCCAGGCAATTAGGGCCACACAATACTTAATTGCAATGGGAGAACAAATGGGACAACTAAATACCAAAGGCAAACAATCAAAGAAAAGTAGATTTTAGAAAGGAATAATGAAAATGGGAAGAAAAAAGACTACAAGGCCAGAAAGACACCAAAACACACAAGGGAAGGAGACAGAGAGGAGAGACAGCAAACACAAAGAAAAAAGAAGGTATGGCTCTACAGATGATAAAAGGAATGGCTTGGATCTGAAAAATTAAGAAAGGAGATTGATAAATTTGTGCTGGAGGATGTTACATTACTCCACTTAGGGGTCAACATTGGGGTCTGGCTTGGCTACTGTGGTCTGATTCCATTACACATAGAAGATACTAAGTCATACAGCTTTAGGATTATATTACAACTCAAAGTTCCTTGGATGCCGAGTATTAACAGAGAAACCTTAATTAATGTCTACAAATTTAAAAATACAGTGTATATAATTATAACATATACAGTATATATTACAGTATATAGATATAATATACTGTATTTTGAGGCTTGTAAGATACACCCTAATCTAACAGTCATTTCTTTTAGAAAAAGCTCTGGTGAGTTTGCAGCCCCACCTTAGACATGCTAACAATAGGCAAAATCTTTTTATTAAGTAGCCTAAACAGTCCACACACCTCACAGATAAATCACTGATTATCATTATTGATAGTCAATGAGGGTGTGATGTCCTAAACTGAAGGAAAAACCCTCCTGTGGGCAGTGGCATCATTCATCTTTGTTAACGTTCAAATCAAAGAATGTCAGAAAAAAATGCCTTTCCAAAGGAAAATAATTCACTTGTTGCCCTTGTAACTTCTAGTAAACCCAATGACTGAGCTTCACCATGGTTAATGGCATCCGGAACATTCCCAGGAGGAGACTATAAGTTACGTAAGTCTTTGGCTCCACACAATTCTTATAAATTTGATTATTCATTTAGTTGTAAGTTGGCTGTGACAACATATGAATATCTTGGTCTTGCATTCAAACTTTTGTATTTTGTTTTCTATTCATGATCTCCACAATACTAACACAACAACAATCTTTACTACATAAGATGCATGCTGATTTTTCACAAATAAATGGGCACATCTTAAGAGCAGCAAAATACAGTACAAAATGTAAAGGTCACTTATTTATATGATGGCATGCATTTCCTAACTTGGATAAAAATACTATACCAGGCAATAACAATCACCTATCTCAGTTCCAGAATTATTCTGTCACTGGAAATAACACTTCCAACTTGTTTTCATTACAATGATGCTAAACCTTAGTCATATCATCTGTATAAATGTACCAGTATCAAAAGAAGAAGCACCAGTAACTAAAATGAAGTCATTAACTTCCTTAATGACCTATGTCCATAAATATTTCAGGCATTCAAATTATTGTAAAGCTATAAAACTGAAATACTGTACTGAAACTATATAACTATGATTAAAATCACTACTTCCCAGTACATGATTCATTCCTTACATATGACATTGTGCAATAAAAGTTTGCTTTTCATTATAAACACTGCAACTGAAATGCAGTTACATTGTTCTATAATAATTCTGATCTTGTTAAGTATGTAACAGTACAGGTAAGTACCTAACCTGCAGCATAATTATAGTACCGCACTATTTTTTTTAAGCTCCTGTTAAGTACAGGAAGTCATGTTGGAGGACTGGAGGAAACCTTAAATAGTGCCACTGTAACAAGGCAAAGGCGATAAGGATGAATCAGGTTACCTACAGGAGTTAACCATAGTATCCAATATTATCATACCTGTCATATAAATTTTCGTAGCAAAGTATGACAATTTGTATCAATACACTGTCTTAAGTGTTGGGTGGCATGGTGTAATTTAACAATATTGGTCCGGTATCTTTTTCATTAATATAAATGAGATAAGACAGTAATTCCATATCTAAAATTCCTGATGGTGAGGTAAGACAATATCACTGGCTGTAATTTGTCACCTTTCATTATATTCAGAAATGTATCTAGCTGCTACAAAAACATTAAAACAAGAGCACATTAAATGGACGCCAAAATATGAACCTTGCCAATTCACAAATAGGTACCATGAGAGTATGGATGTTTGGCGGTGGGGGTAGGTGGGTAGAGGAGTCGGAGCAGGGGCAGGAGCAGGGGTGGGAGGTGTCTTGCTGACTTAACCCCTCTTGTACTTGCCCAGGAAGGTTCCACAGCTTGGGCAGGCATGTTCCACGTTCATGCAGTCATTCATACAGCAGGGAATGAGGCAGCATCCCATCCAGCAACTGGTTATTGGAATACAGTATGTAAGTTAACCCTTCGATTGCGGGAGCTTTCCAGTGACTCATAAAATTATCTGGGGTTCATTCATGTTTGTTTAGAATACTGAATAAGGAGTAATAAGTTGTTAAAAGTTAGGAAAGTAATTTGCAGTTTATCAAGGAGAAAATTGTGAGATGTAAGCGATCAACCAGATTAACAATTCATCACTTTTTAAATATTACTAGGTAGGTTGAGGAACTTACCCAACAATACAGATGATGAGACCAGAGAGCCAAGCTACGACAGAGGGGTATGTCTTTGTGGTGGTGTCAACTTCAGCATGGCAGTGGGGACAGATCATGTGTGTTGATTGCGGCCCCAGCGGCACCACTGTCGTCACTACTGCAGTAGGGCCTCCTGCTGCTTGATATAAACAGGGAGGAATGTTGTTAATTAACTGATTATTATTTTACAATACTGTACTGTATTTTATTTCTTGGGTCAACATCGTTGTACTGTACAGTTGCCTCCTTGGGAAATTATCACACCTTAAGATATTTTGTATACAGTTATGTCAGGGGAATAAAATCTACAACTGTAGATGTAATTTCTAACTCATCTATTCATTACTGGGGGCCAGTGCACTGAAATATGAAACTGTATTGCTAGATACACCACCATGGGATTATATTTCGGCAACATTACTTATCAGTACATCACCAATATTCTTGTCTGTAACTATTTAATTAACTGTTTACTGTATATACTGATACTTGGTTGACTGTACTTGGCCACATTCTGTACAATTTGTCAGCTTACAAATTTATCACAAAAAGGCTAAGCAGGAGGTGGAGAGACTGCATGGGTAAGTATACAGTACAGTACAAGGAAGGGTAAAGCAAGGGGGATTTGACAGAGCTGAGATATGTACGTGTATAAATTGTTAACCTGAGGCCACGCCTCAGAAAAAAAAAAAACTGGGTAAAACGAAATAATATATCCCAAAGAAGCGATTAATCAAATAAATAGTGTCACCCTAATACTGTATTATGAACATCAACAGAAACTGCAAAATCAAATACTTTAACCATACAATGTGTAATAAACCTGCAACATAAAATGGAAATAGTAAAAATAACTAAAATATACAGGATTGTATAATGGTGGGAAAGTGCTAAGACAATAATGCACACACAAACACAAATCAAGCTATACTGTAATACAGATACAGTATATCAACTGTTTATGTATATTCATGCATGTAAGTAATATTGCTACACATGTGCCATACAGGAATCAGAACTGCAGTATCCTAAGGGTGCACAATAAAGTAAAATAAAAAGGACATACATGTACTGTACAGTCAATATTCTTACACATTGAAGAGTTAACACGATCTCTTGCATATCAATTACGAGGGTTATAGTCTTATTACAATTGAGTATTTGACATTAAAAAATATGGCTAGGTCTCTCTCTAATACAAATAAATCGAGGTACAGCCACCCATATGGTAATTTTTTTTACTAATCTGGCACCAAATCCCAGATCAGGTAAATCTAAAGAGGAGCTAATGAGAGTAAACTAAAATAACTAGGGAGGAGGTGGGACCACAAACACTAGCATAATATAAGCCAAATAATACCTGCAAAACTATTAACACAAACCTCTCACTTACAAAAGCTTATCTCAACTTAAGATATGAAAAAAAAAAAAAAAAAGACCAGTTGATGATAATCACAAAATCCTATTAAAACCATGCGTGTTAATTAACTTCTTCACCACATCAATACTTTCAGATGCTGAGTGTACTCTTCCTGAAAAATATCAAGTACACTGTACAATATATGTTGTACAGTACATTATGGTGTAGAAGTAATAAAAATTAACCTTGTAATTTTCCTATCATACATACTTTCAGTAAAACATTCTATGAATAAGTAATATTTCTTTATTTATGTCTATTTGCTACAATTTATAAAGCCAGCAGGATATCAATGTTCCAAAACAAGGAAGGATATAATAAGCTGTACATTACAGTACTTGATTAATAACAGTTATCAATTTGCAGACTAAAGGTCAGGGTAACCAAAACCAACAGTAGAGGGAGTGACTAGTGGACACATCTAATGGCTTGTACACACCAGTCAACATGCTGTTCAAGGTGACTGTCAAGCAACCTCCTTCCACCTATAATTAATTGGTATTCAAAGGTGATGAAAGACATTTTTGGGGGGATTGGTTGCTGTGAGATCTCTTCAACTACAGAAAACACAATAGTCATTAAGTAAAGCATACTTATACAAAGAATTGTAATTAATCAGGCATGAAAAACAACAACTTGTGCTGGAAGGTATCTGTTTTGTAGTAACAGTAGACATCACGTCATCCAGTGTGCACATGCCTTATTGGCCTTATGCATGTAAACTTACTGGCAGGCCAAAAATGGTCCAACATAAATAATATTTCTGCATGTAGTTGTTAAACTGGTTGATAATACTGTCAAGCCTGTGTGCTTTACTGCATGTGGCCCAAAGAATGGCAAGTGTTATTCCAAACCTCAGCTATGGAAGAATAAAATATATAAATCAATATCAATTTCACTGCATAACAATCTTAATCTTGTATAAAAAACTAGGGTAAAAATCAGGGAAAAAAATTGATTGGTGGTGTGCACATTTAAGGACCATATGCAAATAAAGTCATGAGCTTTATAATGAACATGACCAGTACAACAGCTGCACAAAAAATCTATACGGCCATCATGGAGGTCATCGACATTGCCTAGTCCATGACTATTTTTGAACGAGGCCCTACGAACAACAGGAATTATCTCAAAGCAACTATAGGTAGGAAGAAAGGTATGATAATGATAGTAACAAAAACACACCACATCTATATGAAGGATAAGTTGCGGGAGTTACTGTGGCACCGTGAAAGTATACCCTCTGGGGGCCATACACTCGGGCTAATGGCACTTCACCAGCTGTGTGGGGAGGGCAAGTGTTAGTGTTATAGAGCATCCCAGTCTGAAAGGAAGCCATATCTTTGATGGGCACATTATGACATTATTATTCAGATAAGGTTCTTCATATACATATTTTACATAGGCTACCCATTACAAAAAGTGACATGTTCATTAGATATAAGAGTAAAAATTCTATTGGTTGGGCTAAGAAAGTTAATATACATGAATGTAGTAATTACAAGTAACAACCTAAAGTTCAACTGAGAACTGTTGGCAAGTCATGATGACTCTTCTAGATGTGAGGTTGTATACACCAGATAAATAGGGAAGTTCTTCAACAGTCAATGACAAACTGGTTAAACAGAGAGTTGGAACTCCAGTTTCATCAACGGTCTGTTCACCTATGCCAATCATTTTTGGGTTTACATCTACCATACTGAGATAGTAGTTGAACATACTCTCAAAGGCATTATTCTCCTCCCATCTACACCATATAAACGAGCATATCACACTTCCCACATCTCTTCAAAATTTCTACAATTCTGGTACTATACTGTACACCATAACACAGAAGTTATTCCTACAATAATCAATCACCCACAAGCCACGAAATAAAAAAATACTCCAAGAAAATTAACCATGCCATTCTGTATTGAGTGTGCTGATAAACACTCGTCAATGGTTGGGCCTATACAGTACAGTACTTTTTGTTTTCTTTTTTTGTTTGAAAAGCTACAAAGTTGTGCAATTGTGATAATGGAATCCAATAGTTATATAAAACAACCAAAAATTGAATACACAATACAGTATCTCTTATGTACAAAAGCGCAGGAAATGCATAAAAACATTCTTGGAACACAACACAAACAACACTTTATTCCACAGGAACCAACCAAACCTACTGTTAAAAAGCCGCTGTCTTATGGCCTCATGAAACGAAGAATCGAGGTGAAAGGATGTAGGGGTGTTGGGAGCAGGAAGGGGGGCGATGAGGGAGCCTTTCCGTCCCTCAGGGTTGGGTTGGGAGTACCAGGCCCACAGCGGGGGATCCTCACACACAACTGACTTTGTCGTGTCATGGCTTGGTCTTTTCGGTACAATCAGTTTGCCCTCCTTAGATACACTGGGCTTTGAAGTATCTGGGCTACTGTCATTCTTCAAAGGCAACCCCATCACAACTGTCTGTACTGAACAAGTTTACAACCGATCTGTTCAACTGTCCACTTTTGGGTTTAAGTCCACCATATTAAATATTAATCCCAACCACGACACTACCTTGGCCACTTCTGGGTGTAGGACCTACAACCAGTTCATTAATACCTGCCACTCTTGGCACCACGGTCACTCCATCCAAGCTGACATATACTTTATGCTGTATACCATTTCTTTCATCTGAGTCACGACCTTTTCCCCAAGTCATCTATCTGTATTTGTCATGAGAATCCTTTGTCCATGGTAAGCAAGTACTTATGACTGAAATTGTTCATATTAAACTGTTAACTAGGACATAACCTGATTATCACTTTCCTGGAAACAATTACCGGTAATAAAAGAATTCCAATCACAAAGCATTTCTAGGCTTGTTCCACAGTTATTTTCTACGCACACTGCCAACCATCTTCACACCAAGAGAACCAATGGCCACTGACTGTTCATTTTCTTGTCCAGGAATTTTATCACATCACTGAATATATGATCACTTTTTCTGCAGTAATCAAATACTGTAATACTTAACAAAAAGCAATGCCAATTACAGTATAAAATTATTATATAACACACAGGTTCATAAAAATATCACTTGTACCAGATACAGTATATAATTTATCCAAGAATGTTTTCTTCTCAACACAACACATTGCAGTACACTGCATCACAAACCCTCTCTGGGGGGGGTCTCCTGGGAGCAAGGAGGAAATAGCCCTATTAAAATAGATAGGCAGACCCAAGTAAAACTTTGATCAACACTTAAGGGGAGTTTCTATGAGGAAACAAGACATCAATCCATATAAATTGAATGGATAATATTACTGTGGATTATATCAACTTAGTTACATTGTACAATATATCTGGGCTATGAACAAAATAAAACCATGTCCAGACAATATCCTCTAATAGTTCATGAGTATGCTGAGTTTTCACAGTTTCTAATCAATCACTTATCAATTATGCACAAATTCAGACAAACCTGTCACATTCCATTAATAATGATCCATTCACCAAAAATAACAGGCATAGAATAAGATGATTTTCGATACAAACTAATCTAATTCTCTTCCCACTCTCTATACTTATTAACAAACTCAAGAATGTTTAATAAAAACTAGACAAAGCTACTTCTGCAGGAGGAGGTAAATAAACAGCTATGGTGTGAACCAGGTATGTTGTCAATGGTTGCTATGGTTACCAAGTTGTTGTGAGTGAGTCAACCTCACTTTCTTAGTATGCCTGCTACAAGGTGCAAGTGTATCAAATAAACAGTGTTATTGATAGAGTATTTATATAGCCTAAGAATTAAGAATAACAATTGGGTTGTTGCCTTGCTCTATAAACTCAAGGTATTTAGATCTGAAAACTTAACTATATGCACATATACACTTCTTTTAAGTCTAGAAAATTCCCTTATTTTTTTTCAAGACTAATTCTTTCCATCAGTCATTATCTTTTTGTTTTACATCCCTAACTACTCTTTTTCCACCAAATGTTGCTTACAAGCATCTTTCATCACCACTAGGAATAATAGGCTACAGAGCAAGTGAGGCTGAAGCTAAGAAAGTGGATAGTAAGCAACACATTGAAATAAAGTTTGTCATGAGTTTGACAGCTGAAGTGACAAGAGTTTTTAAGTATAAATAGCTACAGCATGCTTGTCTAATATCATACAAAGTCTGTACTGTAGTTAAGCACAACCATGGTTGCTAGATTCACCTTAGGTAGTATTAAGTTGTTTAATGTTAAGTGCAAAATTATGTTATATCACACTGCATGTATACTTTATCCAGAGCTGGAGCAAGTTTTAACTCATAGTTTACCATGACATTCATTCCTTTACTCTTCCTCTCTCTGATCAAATTTCAAGGATATAGGATGTCCCCATACCCACATTGTGGATGAAATAGGAAGCTCGATTTGAACAAAAAACAAAATCCATGACTCTGTTCAAACATTAGAATGAGGAAGTTGAATCCCAAGAATAAAACAATATGAATGATAGGCTACTGGTAACTAAGGACTCCTTCAGTATGGTATAGGCCCTATTCCACTAAACATTTACACTAATAAACTTAATTGTCTTACAGCACAGAGTACAGTATGGGTGTCTTCAAATTACAGTACAGTATACCTGAAAGCAATGCAATGAGTGAAGTGTTAGTAATCTACCAGCAATGTGATGACTAACACTCACTGCCATAAACCCTAATCTATAAGGAACAACACTGTGTGCAGACGAGCCCTTATTGACAACGTATGTACACAAGGTAACAAAAACTATTGGTGCAATTCTCGTGTGACATCTCAGATGATGGATCTTGAGAAACAGCTTGTATGTTCCCAAGGCATCATAAGCTGTGCCCATTATTTACAAAACCATCTACACCCCTCCTGTTCCATAGTTATTTTTACCTTGTGTACTCGAAGAAGCAGTAGTGAAACATTGTCAACAAAGGCTCCTCCTCCTCGTACAGTGTTGTTCCATTCTGTCACGCTAATGCATATTCTACTCAATTCTAGTCTAAACTTACTTGGAGCAGGAATGAACGTTGGCTGTGGAGTGAAGGGGGCCTGGGGTGGTACTCCCCCCACCGCCTGGGAGTAACTGGGGGGGGCATAAGGTGGGGGAGCGGACGGATGTGGCTGCCCTCCCTTGCCTGCAATTAAAACCCATTCCACATTCTGTACAGTTACAGTAACATAGTATCTCCCTAAATTTGATAGAACTTAGGGCACTTTTTTTCTCTTTATGGAAAATTGGAAGGCTACTAATTACTCGAAACCATCCCAGGAAACAAATCACCTCCGTGTTACAAATAGGGATGTGTGTCATTGTAGCATTTGGAGAATTCAGTGTCCCTCCAATTTACCGTCAAGAGTTTCTCCCCATTAGTTAAAAGAACATGGGACATTTGAGTTATTTTTGAAAGTATTTGTCACATTTGAATTACTGTTCCTTAGTTATAAGTATTTGGTACATTGAATATACAAGTATTTGGGACATTAAAGTTATCAGTATTTGGGACATTTAAGATATCAGTATTTGGGCCATTTAAGTTATCAGTATTTGGGACATTTAAGTTATTAGTATTTAGGACGCTTAAAAAATTTAAGTATTTGGGACATTTAAGATATCAGTATTTGGGACATTTTAGTTACCAGATCATAGGATATTTGAGTTATATAATAATTTGATACATTTATATGGGTGTAAAAGTTATAAATAAACTGTGTTAGGTTGGCAGTGAAGCTGACCTAAATATTACAAGCTGAGAAAACATATTTATTACACCTTTTTTAAGTAAATAACTCCTTTCCATTGTCACACAGCCCATTAAATATGTACACAAAAAATTATAAGATGCAAAATAAGAATTGCCCAAGGCATTAATATAACTCATCTAAAAAAAAAAAAAAGGATAAAAACGAAATTAATAATACGTCAAATTTACACACGTATTTAAATGTGTATGGGGATATAATTATACATATAAATTTGGAGATGAAACAGAGAGTAAATTATTATGTCCAAGAAATATTAAAAAGGTCAGAAGTTAAAAAATTTATTGAAAATAGACTCTGGGTCGTATTCAAGAACATCCGAGGTGTATACGATGGTGTGGTACTGTACGACGGCTCTGTTGTTAGTCTATGGAGCTATCGTACCGGTACCACGCCATAGTATGCACCACAAACGTTCTTGAATATGGCCCAGAGAATTGCGTGGGTGGGTCGTGATCTAACTTATGTGTCATTTAAGGTCATTATCTTATCATTGACCACACAATTATAACCCTTATCAGCGTCAAAAAAATGTTAAATACATCACTACTTTATACCACGCCATCGTATACACCACGGATGTTCTTGAATAGGGTGGGTCGAGATGAAAGGCAGGGCAAGGGGGGATCCAACTTATAATATTATGTCATTTAAGGCCATTATCTTATCATTTATCGCCTCATTATCACCCCTATCAGCGTCAAACCAGTGCTAAATATATCACTATCTTATCTCAACAACAACTGACAAGCTATCTGGATCTGTGTGCTTACTTTTGTCCATGATTGTACTCGAAATCAGATGGTCCACCCAGTCATACACACACACCTTCCTTACAGTATTGCCAATGTCCAGTACAGTGTTGCCAATGTCCAGTATAATATTGCCAATGTCTAGTACAGTGTTGTCAATGTCCCGTCAACTGCTATCTATGCTATATTTAATTAAACCCGGGGCAAGTCTGCTTTATGAAATTTCCCCAACTTCAACATCAGAATTTTTCCCTTTTTACCTCAAAAATTTCCTGTTTACTCTTGAAGATACTCGAGATTATTAGGTGTAGAAAACGAGAGTATTTCTAGAGTCCATGAACACTGCATGTCTCAGTAAGCAGGTGAGGCGACAAGACTTCTGCCGCCGACTGTACATTTACCATCATCTTGATATTTCGTCTGGAAGAAATTTCTCCATTTACTAATGCTGAACAATCTTTATATAATTTCCCCATTGGTACTTCTAAATTCTCATGTCTAGAAAAAATTCTCCATACTTGGCACCACTGCACACACACACTTTCCCTAAAATGTCCCAACTACTGAAATATAGCAAATATAGCGATTATATTAAACCTCTCCATACACACAAAATATAACAATGCAAGATGCTGATGATTTATTGTTTACGGCATACTAAAGACTGTGGAAAACACATAACGGCAGAAAAACTGTAATTAGTATTCATTGAAGCATAGCATACTAATCGTATTTTAACTTAGTAAATCCGAAAGAGTGTTTGTTCCCCACCCATTTTATTTCTAACACACACACACAAACACATTCCTGCCTGCATTACTCAACTCTATTACCAATTTCGCGGAATTACTTCAAATGTAGCAGAATCCAGCGACATTTGATAACTTACTTGGCAACCTTGGTAATCATTTTAGAGCAAACTTACGCAATGGATAGAAATAACCTTTTCAATAAACTTTAAAAGTACTGCATTAATTTATTCTTTCTTAGTCTCATAAACGTGATGCAGTTAAGCTATTCATTGGTATAGTTTAATGTGGGTTGACTATTCACAAGTATAGTTTAATGTAGGTTGACAATTCACTGGTATATGTAGTTTAATTTGGGTTGACTATTCACTGGTATATATAATTTAATTTGAGTTGACTATTTACTGGTATATAGTTTAATGTGGATTGACTGTTTACTGCTATGGTTCAATGTGGGTTGACTTTTTATTTATGGTCAAGAGTACAGACTGATGCTGTACTGTACGTAGCCTTGTAAGGAGTTGTGACCTTGACAAGACGGTATTAGCCAACCAACAGAGAGAGTTGTTTATGACGTCATGGTTACATCTGTCTCTTTAAATGGTTGCATTGAATGACTCACATATTTACACTTGGCATCTGGCCCGTATTGTCACTATCATCTATTCATCTCTTACCATCTCTTAGTACCAAATGTCCTATATGACCTGGTACTGTACAGTATTTGTATTTGCACACTATTGTTTTGTATTTTTTCTTCTCACATCTGTATGCTGTTCCCCAAAATACACAATAAAATACATCTGAATGGAAAATAAAAGTGAGATGCAGCGTTGAACACATTTCTTTACAACTGTATGTACTGTACATTACAATATTTCTTACATCATAATAAAAAGCTAACAGTGTTATCTTTCCATAAGGTTGATTGATGAAAATTATGAGGTGAACTCCATATCTGTTATGAATTTTCTACTGTATGTAAAATCATGTATAGCACAAGACCCCCAATGTGGCCAGGATTCAAACCCCACCACAACTTGCTTTACGACCCTGTGTTGAAGCTGAGCCATAGTAAGCCAAAATGAGTGCATTAATTTAATCAAAGTAAAATGCACCACATACTGAAATTTGTAACACAGTACCAGCAGGGCTTCACATTACCCCCAACTAATGTCCCAGAGATGTACAGTATTACTTAACACTATATTTAGTTACCATCTCATCTGGAAAATGTTCACTTAGAGGATACAGCATTTTCACATATACAGTACCCTGATAGCATACATTAATGAGCGTGTACACAACAAACACATTCACATGCACACAAGTAAACCACACATACACCTATCTTTAAAATAATACAGGGTGAGCATAAAGTTTTTCCTTAATTCAGATAAGCTTATCACCCTGCACAGTACTGTACAATAACCAACAATTAATACACTGCCATCAATATATTGTATTCAAACAATACAAATTAAATAAAAGCTATTACACTGTATACAAGAAGTTTGTAACAATTTGATCAATGTTAAGTAATAACCACAGTACACACTATATGTGTTTTTCTGTATAACATGTCATCTGGTGACTATAATAATCTTCACTACTGTGTATCAGGTACATATACAATTAATTTATTAACATACTTTGTGATAACCAAATTGAATTATATTTTTAACAACAATGAACATATTAAGTAGAGAAAAGTTAAAAGGTGAAAACAGCTGCCTTAGCAAACACAATTACTGACAAATTTTAGCGAAGACTTTAAAAGATACTCGAGCATAGTCTTCCAAATCAAATACACTCATGTTGTAACAAAGCAATGTCTTCTGGAGCACTCATCTCATCTCATCCAACACAATGATGATGTAATATTGTAGCTTCACCTCTACTTGATCCTTTCACTACTATGATTCCTGTACTGTTAATTCTTACTTCTAATAGAGTTGTACGTTTGTATGGTTGAGCATACACGAAGACTACGCGTCTAGTGCTGTATTCAACCTACTGTACCATTTTATTTTTCCAATTAAGTTGCTAACATAATACAACAACAGCTTAGGGAAACAACATAACAATGAAAGGGTCATGGGATTTGTGATATGGTCAGCAAATTAAAAGCTATTGATTTCTTCAAACTGTGCAACTAAACACCAATTGTACTGAGGGAGCCTGTTTCATGACACAACTTGAAGGAATCAGCAAGCATCCATTTTCTGAATTTATCTCAGATTCCTCAAACTTAATACTAAATAATAGGACGCCCTTGCACTCCCAAAAACCATTTTAGTAACATTCTCAACAATTATGTACAAATATTAAAATACAGCATAACAAGGTAGGCCCATGGTACTTGTACTACGTGGTTCCTGCTAACACATATCCATTATGACATCATTTCTTTGGTATCTGTGACATCTTCTTTTACACTTCTGAATACAGCAATTATTTTAGGAACTATTATCACAAACCTCGGAACAATCTTCATTACCATCTAAACTTTTACTTACAGTAACCTAAACCATATCAGCTGTATGATGCATATTGAGTTTAATTAATCTTTCTTTTGAGTGATCATTTAACTGTGAAACACTTCTCGATAGTCGACACATGTTTGTATAAAAAATAATAACTTCAATCAAGTAAAACATCTAAAATAAGACTACCAAAAACCTGCTAATTTTATTTGTCTAACCCTTATACCATTGAGATATACCTGAAAATGAGTAGAATGTTTATATGGCGAGTGTAAGAATAGAAGTTTGTCATTACCAAACATTCAGATGTGTAGTGGTATACAAGCCACATACTGTACAAAGGCCGCACTACAAGCATACCTTCCCCTCCACTCCTCACTAACTCCTCCCTTAAGACACAGCACCTTGCTACAGCACATCCTACTGCATTAATATTCTCATATACAGTCCAAGGTATGTAAATAGTTCAAATAAATCACCCATGAAGATACAGAAGTGATGCAAATTGGAAGTACTGTAATACTGTTTATAAGTTATGATACCAAGTCCGAGTCCTCACGAAGACATCAGATATTTTATTTTAGTAATATTAACTACACTAATACACTGGTATAGGGATATGACAATTTCTTCACTAATCACATTTGGTTGCCTAAATGGCCAAACAATGTTTGTTAACAGCCTTAGGGGGTGGATTAGCCCCAACATCCAGTCTACTATGGACAGGGAGTGAAGTAGCCCCTCTGTGATGGGTTGGCAAATATCCGAGGTAAAAACTAGCTACATAAGGCAAAGCAGTTACTTCTCTTCTGTTGTGGTTAGTCCCTGATGGGGTAATCCAAGAGGAAACATAACATATGATTGATAAATTGATTAATGACTGACTGAACATTGGCAATCAGAATGAGTGTAAATGTACTTATGGTGTATATCCACAAATGAGAATCACTTGGTCACAATTCAACAAGTGGTATAAATCACTTGGGACAGATTTATTTCCTTGGTGGAACACAACTGCTGTAAAACTGTACGATTATGACTGAATTTATTTCTTTGTCTAATTTTAATATCTATCATCTCTTTGGTCCCAAGCATGCCTACTTCTAGAAGTTCCACTAAATGTGATAGAGAAAAATAAATCAGACAATCTCTTAATTTCTAATATGTGTACAGTACAGTTACCATTTGATGAAAATCTGGGCAAAAAGCTAATAAACTCCCCCAGCGGCATCTGGAAACCAAATATCAACAGCCACGCACATCAATCTTTGAACATTTTTGTATGCAGTTGGCATCTCTACATCATCATTTTGTTAATTGTGTAAGGATGGTATAAAATCAGGATATGGTACTGAGGGATGGGGATTGAAATATCCAATTGTTGTGATTATTCATTGCACAGATGAATTTCAGGGATACCGATATCTCCAAACGTAAGTCAGAAAACAGTCTACCTCAGTACTACATATGAGTAGGGGATCTGTTTTATTGCATTATTTGGAAGAATTAGTGGCTCTCAAAATACTATATATCTCTTCCTACTACCAAGATGTATTTACAGTATATCCATTAGAACTGAGGCAATTGCTCAATTGATACAGAAAATTTGAAGTCATTAGGGAAGAGTATTTTGGCATGAGGATACATAAGCTTATAGGACTGTTTGATAGTTACATCCGCTACACCTGTAATATCACCAATTTCCTTTTGTGTTCTCTTGTCATTTGTAGCTTGGGATGCCATGTAAATTGCAGCAGCAGCAATAGAAATGGGTGACCTTCCTGGTACAATATCAAGGTTGACAGCCTTCATGGCAATGTTTGTGGCTGCCCTCTCCACTGAAGTGGGTAGGTTAAGGTTTGAACAGAAGCGGGACATGAAATCTTTAGAGCTGATGAAGTTAACTTGTGTATCTGAAGCCTTGACAATGAGTCTGAAGCATCTCCCAATTTCTTTCTTACTGACTCTACTCACGGCACATATTTCCTTGAAAGTTCGAGGTACACCTTCCTTCCTACAAGCGATATAGAGGGAAGCCGAGGCAATGGCCTCATAACTACGCCTCTTCAGGTACTTGCCATCATGTACCTGCTTATAATATGCATTTGCTCTGTCAACAATGGTCTTTGGTAGATTAATCTTATCGGCCATATTGCTGATTTCCCGAAAGGCATGAATAAGGGTTTGCTCGGAACTGGTCATAGATCTATGGTTATGGTATTTAGAACCTCCATATGTATTAAAGGAGGAGGCCTCATTCTCAACTTCAATGATGGTGGAGAGGTCAGAACCATTAAGTAGAGGGTTCTGAGGTCCACCAACACGAGAAGGGTTAGTACTTGTTTTCTCATTGCTGAATGTACGCCACTCAGAACACACATCTATCACCCTGTCGCCAACCACAAGGCCACAATCAGAGCAGATCTGATCTCCAGCTCGGTAATCCTCAATAAGGTATGCTTCTGGGTGGTATGGGCAGCAAACTGTATCACCATATTTTGCTGTGCTCGCCATGTTTACGTCATATGTTAATAATAAATTATTATTAGTTAAGAGTCCTGTGGATATTGATGTGCTTCCATGATGCTTTAACTCCTTATCACTCTAAAGTATTTAAAATGTAGTCAGCCTAGAACCAAATTTTGTCCTTTGTATTTGTACCTGGGAAAGAAGATATGCACAAACACATCTACACTACCAACATCTTCAATACCCATAAACACATCCTCACTACCTATCAACACATCCTCACTACTGACATCTTCACTACCTACCAACACATCCTCACTACTGACATCTTCACTACCCATCAACACATCCTCATTACTCACCACACATCTTCACTACCTACCAACACATCCTCACTACCCATCAACACATCCTCACTACTCACCAAACATCTTCACTACCCACAACACATCTTCACAGTACACCAAAAACATTTTCACTACTCACCACACATCTTCACTACTCACCGCACATCTTCACAGCACACCAACCACATCTTCACTACTCACCACACATCTTCACTACCCATTGCACATCTTCACAGCACACCAACCACATCTTTACTACCCACCGCACATCTTCACAGCACACCAACCACATCTTTACTACCCACTACATCTTCAAATTCTGGGAGCTTGATTCAGAGGACTTGGACTATTCAATACCAGTGAAATACTGTATACATCCTTTATGCTGATGTATATGATGTTTCCAGTGTTAAGGGGAGATGCTTTTGGTGGTGAATTGAAAGGTCTCTGTTCCACGAAACAGATCCCCTATTACATAGTACCAGTGAGGGCATCTGCTTTCTGGCATAGAAGGAATCAGTAGCCTTCCAATTCACCAAAAAAAGAATCTCTCCCCTTTAATGATACACTATACTCTTCAGAAATTTCAGTACCATATCCTGATATCCACCATACATCTGCAAATAAGTGTATATATTTACATACACTTTATAATGCAGCAATGTTTACTCCCATATGCTGGACAAAATGATCATACAGGCATCACAGTACTGCATTAATAATAAATAAAAATTCTAATGTCACTCATCACAATCAATAGCAGTGTAACAAGCACCTACAATGCCCAATAACAAACAAATCAAAAAGCATACCATACCTACCCATGACTACAAAACTACCTGGATATAACTTATTAAACTATAAAGACAGAAGTAGAAATCCATGTACGTAACTTATGTGTACATACCAAGAGGTCATCAAGCCTCATTGTTAGTGTTGTATCATTTCTCAGGACTGGTGACATAAAAAACTTCTGATCATGCATTTGAAAATATCTACAACTTAAGAAATATGTCTTTTTTTTATCAAAATCATGTACAATAGGTGCACACCCTCCAATAGGCATTATTATATATTACTTTTGTGTAAAATTGTGACAACAAATTATTTGAAAAACTTCCAACCTGAACAAAACAAGTTTCATATATCTATCCATTACTGTATAGTCTTTGCTGTCCAATGCAGGACTAAAATACTCTCATATAAGGAAGGTAGTAGACATGCAGTCCTTCCACATGCTAGCCTAAGGAGTGTCGTTGGGAGGGGATGTGTACAGAACAGATGGGAGCCTTACAATACAGCTGAAGAACAAAGCATATTAATAGGAACAATTCATTTTCACTCCCTGGAACTTCTTCATATCAATGATTTTTGGAGTACATGCACAACTACACAATTATAAAATATATAGTGTACTACTGTAGTTTTGAATCATGAAATATATAAAAGATGATAATACAAATCAGTTGCAATAAAATTAAATACATTATATGATAAATACAATGACATGCTGCCAAATTTGCTAATATCACTTGCAATAAAATCTATAAAATTTATAATCTGTAGAGGATACTTCAAAACACACATTTGTTAGCTATACTCAATAAACAGTGGCATATACTCAAAATGTGAATCTAAGGTCATAATACTTAGAAGGGAATTAGTGCCTTTTTGCCAGGATAGAAAACCAATACACTGTTGGAGAGTAATCTGATGCAGCTGCCACAGAGTAAGTCATGAAAAGAAACCAGAGTAAACAACACTTTGTGACCAATAATCCCATGTGTATGTTCCATTACTCTCCTCCAAGGGGGTCACAAGCAGAAGAAAGTAATGTGTCAGGGGCCAGGAATTAACAATGCCTGGCACAATGACTCTGTGTTAATATCTGTGAAGTCACGCTACTTGGAATCATCACCATCACCAAATACTACCTGATAATGTGTTAAAACCTGAGCCAAGGTATATAAAATGTTATTGACAGACTACCACATACAGTACTTAATAACATACAAGCAATCTCACTTGAGTTATGAATCAGAGCACAGGAATATAAATATAATATCTGAAAAATGGAACAAATTAATGTACATAGTACATTTACAGCTACCAACTGATTTGCACCTACAAAAAGTCCCCCTTACTCCTAAAGATTAATATACTTTACATATTACTATGATGCCTCAGGGGTTTGAGAGGAGCTTCATATAAGGCACGACCATGGGGTGAGAGAAGAGAGGAAGGGAGGGACACTCCTCACCAGTATCCACCTGTAAATAAAGGATGATTCTTCAGTACTTTTACAGAACTATACACTGGGAGTAAATAAACACTCTGTACAACATGGGATAGTCATAGTTGTATTCTAAGTTTTATGCCTTGTATAATATACATCTTTTTCAATGTAATTCTCTATAACATTCTCTATACAACTTTCCAGAAGAGTTATATCAACAGTCCTTGTACAGAAATGGGTGTTTGACGCACCTTGACAAATGTGTGGTCGAGGAGGTGAGCAACAGTGGCCCTTTGTTTGGGGTTATGGATGAAACACCCTCCTAGGAAGTCATGACCTTCTTCAGACAGGTGAGGAGGGATGCTTGGTGATTGACCCATACCAACACGGAACATTATCTGCACACTACTGTCATACTCAGGCCATGGACGCTGTTGGAGGAAGGTACTTACAATTCTGGTCTGTTGATACTAAAGGCAATTGATTATAATCTTATGTAATATAGAAAACATTCAATTTATTTAATATTGTAATAGGTTGACAAGAAAATAGTTGTTCACCCCTGTAATAAAATATTTTCACAATAACAATAATTTCTGAGGACACCAATAACACTCTTCACTCAATGGATAAAGGAAGTTAACTGGTTACCTGTTTGACTGGAATAACGTAGAGGTATCAAAAGGTAAGTGCAAAGATGCATATGAAAATATGATCTGCACAGGCAATGTCACTAATACTACATATACAACTTACCTTTCCTGTTGCCATTTCAATAACAACACAACCCACAGACCAAACGTCAGCTGCTCGGCCATGACCCTCACTGGACTGGAATATCTCTGGGGCCATGTAAGCTGTAGTAAACAAACACATTGTCAGTCATTCATTAAAAGAGCATTGTGACTAAACAAGTAAATGGTCCACACTGTTCATTTACAAAATATCGTCTAAAATTCCATCTTACCGTGAGTTCCTACGATTCCAGCCAGTTCTCCAATCTCAGTCTGGTGGCCCCTCAGTCTCACCGCACAGCCAAAGTCACCCAGCTTGAGTATGTTCCCTTCCTCAGTCAGAAATATGTTGGCGCCTACAACAATAAAGCAAACAGGGCATTGACAATCAACATGTATGAGTGTATGGCTGACAGTGGAGATATCCTAGACCTGTAGTGACTATAATGGTGGTGGTGTTCTTTTCTTCAGACAGTGGACATACAATATATATATTGCAAATATCTGTGAGATACTTTGTATGTTCTGCACATCCACAAAATTTTGTTTTGACTGCCAGTGGTATTTCTTAAGCTAAATACAATCATCTGGAGTTAGTCATGATACAGAAATTAATAAAAGGTAACACTGCAAGGAGAGAGAATAATCAAGATATTTAACCCACGCTGAATTAATCTATAATGAAGTTGGTCAAAAGATCAAATCAAAGGAAACTGACACTCACCAGGTTAAAAACTAACACCTGTACAGTATGAGTTAGATCTTGAAAGCCTGCCAACCTTTCTATCAATCCCACCTTTAATATCCCTGTGAACAATGCCACGTTCATGTAGCGTGTGAATCGCCTCCAACAGCTGCCTCGTGTACTTGCGCACTAACTCCTCAGGCAGGCCCGTCTCTGTACTAATGGCCAGGCTCTCCAGGGTACCCTCATCACAGTACTCCATGAACATCAGCATCTCATCCTGTAACAACATAATCATTAACATTTTTTTTTTCTATATCTCAACCTTGAGACTCTAGGCTGTATGTATATAACTCTGCAGCATCATAACTATCATTTTTTAACACGGGCACACGATAAACATTAGTATCTCTTCCTACAACACCATACACCTTAGTAACTCATTACACTGACAACAAAAGGGTGCTCACATTGTGAATCTCGACCCCGTAGCACTTGACGAGGTTGGGGTGGTTGATGCCCTCGAAGATCCTGAGCTCATCTGCCACGCGTCGGATGGAGCGGTGGTCATTGGGTTGCAGCGGCAGCACCTTCATGGCCATCAGTTCCCCTGTGTTGTTGTTCACTGCTGTGTACACCTTCCCAAACCGACCAGCACCTGTCATAGAGAAAATGGGGTTAGCATACCTGTGTAACACCCCTATTTCTATATATATTGTTATTTGGAATATATACGGGTATTAGAGTAGGCTTTTAGTATAAGATGGTACGGAGTAGCCAGGCCGAGATTATCAATGACGAATAATCTCGGTGGTGGGCTTCTTCTGAAAATTTTACATGTGATGAAAAGTACAAATGATAATTATAGTTAGATGTTACGTGAGAACAATAGAAATAATTATTATAGTTAGGTAAATAAGTAAAATGGAGGAATAATTGAAACCTAGGTAATCTCTTGTTTTTTTTTCCAGACCAGGTTGATCCAGCTATAGGATAGAGTAGTAGCATACACTGGTGGCTTTTTGTTTTGTTAATGGCAGTGGATTTTTGTTTTCCTCCCAGAGTAAAGAAAATAGAAATATTAAATTAAAGGGACAAAAATCGCGCTTTTACACTTGTACAGTACAGCACTATATTTATTTTTTCCTTGAATCATGTATGTGTATTTTACTGTACTCTTTCCCTTATATGTTGTACTGTACATGTTCCTAGGTTACATGTTGTACTGTACTATTTTCTTGCTTCTGTACTTTAACTGACTCTTATTTCTTGTATAGTTTTACCCTGCTTGTGTACTTATCCCTGCTTTACAGCATATTGTCCAAAAAGTTCTCTAGGATATGTTATGATGTCATGATGGTGGTTTGCTGATTATTTTTACCATAAAGGAGGATGGAAAAAATTCAATTAAACAAACAAACACATATGCATAACAATTCTGCCACACACAAAAATTACAACAATGCTACAATGCTAACACATTTTAACAAGAGGTGACAAACGGTGCCAGTCTAACAACATGAGTCTATTAAATTAACTTATCAACCACTTCACCCTCAGTTCTGTTCATCTGAAATTATATCCCTTTGTGTGCATTTGTTGAGGGGGAGGGGCAGGCAGGGAGGGGTGGGAAAGGGTGAACATAAGAAGGATAAGGAGGTATAGGAGATAGGGGTGGGTGTGAGAAGAGAACAAAGTGATTAATGAGTGTGTGTGTGTGTATGCAAAGTACATATGTGTGCATACTGTGCATGTGTATAATAAGGGAGCAAGGATGATGAGGGTGTGTGATTGCTGTGTGGGTGTGGGTGGAGGGATGGATGGAGGGAGGGAGGGAGGGAGGGAGGGAGGGAGAGGCAAGGAAGACAAGGGCAAGGGTAGGAATCATGATTACTTCCCCAGACATCCACTCCCTCCCTCCTCCCTCACATCATCTCACACGCTCACCCTAAACACTACCCACCTCCTCAACTAATACAAACACAACACACAGCAACTCTATTCAACACCAGTTTTTCACAATCAGAGTCAGTGAAGGACGTAGGTAAGTAGTAATAAGGGTAATGGTGAGGCAAGGAGTAGTTAATGGAGTAGATGGTAGCAACAGTGAATGTGAAGTGGTGTGGTGATGAGGAGCAAAGGAAAGAGAGGAGGGTAGCAACAGTAAATGCCAAGTGCTGAGGTGAAGAACAGTGAAAGGAATAGAAGGCAGTAAACAGCAGTGAAGAAAATATGATGTGAAGGAGCACAGTGATTAAATTAAAACTTGTAGACTCATTAAATGGACAAATAATACTTTTCACCTCCATCAGGAAGTAATATTTTTGGTTGGTTTGAATTGTTTGTTTGTCGGTCTGTCCATCTGTTAGCAGAATTAAACAATTTTATGCTTGAATTTCTTGTGCCTTGTGACTGACAAAAAGAGATTTATTTTAGGGAGAGATTACATTTCTTTTTTATAACTGTGTTCAGAATGAGGTAAAATATAGGTGGCATTTTCCGGAGACTATCACAACTTTATTAATGAGGGTGGAATATGGGTGGACTGCCAGTAGACTTTTACAACCTGTTTAAAGCAATGCATTGTACTGTACAGTCTATGAATATTTAATGTGTAAACGAAAACATGTACAGTACAGTATGTGGAAGTCATGTATACTAAGGGTTTCCTATATTCATCAAAGCATTACTGGTATACATTACTAACAAAAAATTAATACTTTAGGTGAGGAGGAGGAACCATGAAGGAGTGTGTGCAACTGGCAGGAATGTTGGTGTTGATGGTGATGGTGATTGGGGTCACAGCTCAGGCTGGACAACATCACACACTTATTCAGCCTCAGCAGGTAACATTTATTTATCTTCAATCTATTTATTATATATTTTTTTATCATATGTGTCTACAGTATATATATAATGCTTCATAGGTGGCAATATGAATAACATTGTTGAACTTTCCACAGGAGGTGGTGAATGCAAGATACCTCGAAGCAAATGAAATTAATGTCTCATCTTCCCTCGATATAAATGACCTCCAATTTAATCAGGTTTGTTGACAAAATTTATCTCCTTACTGTACAGGACATTACTGTACTAATTCGTGCAACTGTTACGATGATCAAACTAAAAATGCCCCACACACTAATGTATCGCCAGAAAAAATTCATGTCAACTGCCACAGGGTCTGTTTTATTGTCTGGCTTGTGATGGAGAACCATATAATTATACAGTATTAAACTTTTCATCACCTACACAGGCTTACTGGACACTCCACAGCTTTCTAAGGGTGATAAAAAGCAGACTAATGCTTTACCACATGGCAGACAATTACAGCAACTCCTCGTGGAAATGTACAATATTGACATTTGTTTCTGATTGTGCTGTACTTCTCTCAGTCAACAGACCTGGGCAATGAGGGTGGAACCAGTTATGATGTCGACATTGAGGAAGAAACAAGATACTACAGACCTCGACAACCCACTGACACAGCAGCTAGTGAGGGTCCTGGTAGAGGTGGTGGAAGGCAGTTTGGTGGCAGAGGTGGAGGTGGTGGGGGACGGAGACAGTTTGGTGGTGGTGGCGGTGGTAGAGGAAGAAAGTACCCGGGTTTCACTCAAAGACGACAATTTGAGGGAAGAGGAGGGGGAGGAAGGAAATTTGATGTAAGAGAAGGAGATAGGCAACTGGAGGCAAGTGGAGGAGTAGGGGAACATGAGACAAGTGAAGGACGAGGCAGAGAAGGACACACACAATACGAGACACGAGGAGGAGGTGGTGTAGGAGGAGGGCATATTGAGGCTAGTGTAGGAGGAGGAAGAGGAGGAGGACAATTTGAGACTAGTGTAGGAGGAGGAGGAGGAGGAGGACAATTTGAGACTAATGTAGGAGGAGGAGGAGGACAATTTGAGTCAACTCCCACAGCGGGTGACGAGATGGACAGTGTGGCTAGAGGGGTGGGAGGCATAGATTTCTCACAGCGACAGACAGGCGCCATCCTCCTACTGCTGCAGAGACTAAGTGAAAGGCTGGCAGGGTTGGAAACCTTGCAGAGACAACAAGCAGAGAGGATCGATACCATAAACTACAGGTGGGTGACATGTAAATGAAAAATTGGAATTCAGACTTATGATGTTAGGGTATTCATTCTGGTGGTCTCAAAATATTTTTTCATATAGATCTCATATAAAATCCCTGAAGTATGAGGGTTAACCGTACTGTATAGTGAACCAAACTTGCTCCTCCACAGAATCACCCGTATAGAACTCCAGGCTGAGGAGAGAAAGGGAGTGATAACGGAGCTGAGTAACAATGTGAGGCACCGCATGGAAACCACAGACAACGCCCTTGACCGTGTTACCACTTCACTAGACCAGATATCCACCAGCATTACTGGACTCGACCTACGCCAGACAGAGCTACAATCCACTATTAACGAAATACCCAAGGCAGAAAGTGTGTATAACATATCATCCTTTCTTTATAACTTGTATTATAGGCAGTATTGTATACATACAGATATGTGGATGGATAGATGACACTTAAATCCATTCTTATTTGTGATCAGGTGAGAGAGAAGGACGAACCAACGGACTGAAGCTCCAGGCAATGATGGCAACGATTCACGGTCTACGCACTGCAACACAGGCAGTCAAGAAAGATGTGGCCAGTCTAGCACAGAACTTTACCTTACTTAATAACATTACTGAGTAAGTTTGGATAGCAGGAGTATAGTCCCTGTTGACACGGATTCTGTCTCCATGTAGTATGATTAAAGTGGATAATAAAGTTAAAGATACCATCCATGTATCATATTACCCCATAAAGGGGTGTAGCAGCCCATAGCTGGGCTATCATAGCTTGGTGAATAATACAGTATACTGTAATCTCTAATAAAAACCTTCTTATGGATCTATTCCAGAAATTTGACCAGGATGAGCCAAGAAGTGGTAACCAAACAGTACCTCCAACAGAACCTCAATGAGCTGGACACTCAGGACTCATCTCTAACCATACTGGCTAGGACAATGCTCACACAGCCTCGCGGTCGTCGCCGTGGGGGAGGTGGTGGTAGTAGTGGTGGTGCATTACCAGGTTGGCAGTGTACAGTCATAATACAAAGTTACAATATCTATCTGATTTGCATCACAGCATAAACAATATTCTCTTAGCATTGAATAGTTATTCAGCAATGGAGTGTTTCAAGAGAACTCTCAAAACTACATTCCATCACGCTTTATGACATTATGATAAAAAATACTGATTTCAGGTGTAATTCTCAATAATGTACTATACAAAACTTTAAATGTCTACCAGTTCTTTACCACATTACTGTAACTGTACCAAACCCAAATAAGGCATTACTGCTTGAATAGTATAGAGACTCATTTTATCAATTCATTAACTGAGGAGTGTATAATTACAAAGCAGTAAACTAGCCTCAACGTACTCTATCCCAAACCTATAGAGGCGGAGGACTGCTGGGAACTGCACAAGCGAGGAAAGAACCAGTCTGGTGTGTACCGCATCAAGCCTCTCTACTCCCCACACCCCTTCTTTGTCTACTGTAATATGGAGACCGATGGTGGCGGATGGACGGTTAGTTGGAAAACATAAGTGTACTTCCGATGTCCAAATCCTGAGTGACAGACTTGGATTTATGTGTTATACTGACAGAACCTTTTAGCTTCATTATTTGTCAGCATGAAAGTGACTCCAGTTCTCCTTGATAACCAAATTCACAACAGAATTGTATATACAGCAATAAGTTCTCCCATTAGTATTCCTTATGCAACTAATGTGGAATTACCTTTACTCTTTCTCTAATCATCAATGTTCCAATAAGAAGAAAAAATGCTAATCATTAATTCATCCACCATCCTCCACCACCAGGTCATTCAGCGACGTGAGGATGGGACGGTGGACTTCCTACGGGAGTGGCCAGATTACAAACATGGATTTGGCAACCTGGCGGGGGAATTCTGGCTTGGAAATGAGAAGATCCATCAACTTACCAATCAATACGTAACTATAATAATAATACTGTAATATTAATAACAAACCATTATTGACATCCAAAAATTTTTGATAATTTAATTCACCAATTAATAACAGTTTACACCTCCGGAAATATGCTACAACTAACAACAGATGATTTAAAACTTTACAGGATAAACCCAGGCATCTAAGGGTTATGGGTCAGGGATAACATTTTCTACAAATACATCATACTGTACAATCTTACAGGTGTCCCAGCTGAGAGTGGATCTTGCTGACTTTGACCAACAAAGTAGCTATGCCAAATACTCAGCATTTGCAGTTGGTTCAGAACTAGAAAAGTATTCCCTTAAAATGCTCGGAGAGTTCATGGGTGATGCAGGTGAGAACTATTCAGTACCTGTATATGTATATAGAATTAAAACATAGATAAAATCAGAGCTGGATGGGAAAATTTAGTCTCCGGAGGCAAGTCTATTTGCTGATGTAATTTACACACAAAATACTTCAGTAGATAACTTGGCAAAAAGAGTGAGTTTCCTTCTCTGACTACGCAGGTGACTCACTGAGGTACCATGTGGGGCGAGGGTTCAGCACACCAGACGTTGACAATGATGCTTGGCCAGACAAAAGTTGTGCCAGGGACCATCAAGGAGCATGGTGGTACAGAGCCTGTGAGACCAGGTAAAGTACTCCATACTTCCTTATGTCATGCTAAATATCACAACACTTTCCTACATCACACATAATACCACTTTCCCCCCCTCCAAATAAAAACTCTAAGCAACTGCTTGTATGACTGTGAAGAGTTTGTGCTTTTACAGCAATCTGAATGGGCGATACCTCCATGGACCACTACCTATTGAACACCAGTACACGGGTCTGTATTGGTATAACTTCCGTGGACCCCAGTACTCCCTTTGGCGGTCACGTATGATGGTTCGTCGGGGTGGCACCGTCAGCAAGCCAGTGTTTAAAAACTTCACAGAGCTACACAACAATCCTGTCACACCCAGGTAAGGCATCTTTACACTTTTCAACACTGTAAAGTAACTCTCATCCCTTGATAAAAGGGAAATGGGGTATTGATGATTATGATGATGACATTAATATAGTAAAGTTTTGTGCAAGTATATAAAATTAATAATACAGCAATACTCTTAGAAAGTGGTTTTCACATCTTTTCCAAAGATATTCTGTATATGATATTCTTCAAAGAAAATATTAATGATAATAATAGCTGCTTTCCTTCCCATAGACCAGACAACAATAGGATTGATATGACAACTACACCAGCTACAGAAGAACTCAACCCTGACCACGACCCGTACGCCACTTACGATTATCCTTATTATTAAAGACCAGTGACACAAACAGCGCTGGGTTCTGACCTCAACATAATAAAACATACTGGTGTACTGTATACATTTACTATGAAAATAAAGATAAAATTAGTATCATTACAATATAAATATCTTCTGTAAGAGAATAAGACACACAAATATAAAGGAATACAGTACTGTACTCACCAATCTTGAATCCTCTCTGCCATGAGAAGCTAACATTACGTGGTTTAAAGTGAATCTTGTCTCTGTGAATATTGGATACTTTCCCTATCACCTTTTCTTCTCTTAGATTCTCGTCAATATATAAATCCATCGCCGTTATCTTCCTTCTCACTCTATCAATTGGCTTCTCTGTGAAATAATAATAAATTTCAAGATTAATTTTTATAGTTGTCATACTTTAAACCTCTTTTGTACATGAAAACAAAAAAAATATATATAGCACTATAATTGTATACTAACTACATTGGAAATGTTTTCACATAGGTAAGTACTGTAATGGTAATATGGGGCAGCAATTACCTTTACCTTAGTAATTATAGCTCCTGTACTAAATATTTAGCAAATATACAGGTAGTACAACTATTAATATTAAATAAGTGTTTATATAAACTACACAATGTCTTCTTTTGGATTACAGAAAAATAAATTTATAATTAATTCATAATTTGTTTATTCATTATATTTGTAGACTACAAAATATAATGTTGGCAGTACTAGAACACCAACCATTCATATATGTACTGCTTCCATCAGATGTGTCTCCTTTTTCCATACTACACTGACTTCGGCGCATTGCATGTCTCCTGGAAATGAAAACAATATATAAATCTCAAAATCTCATGAAAAAATATGAAAATTTGCTCTGTCTTCTATCACATGATTTAAATTATTTTTACTTAGCTGATAACAATTTCTAATAATATAAAGGCTGTAGAGACTTACATTCAGTAAAAATATATATATAAGTATTTCACAGAGAGTGAAAATTTATCAATGAGCAGGATTACCTTAAGAGAGGACTGTCAGTGGGGTTCATCACAGGTGAGTAGTCTCCTCTCCCTGACTGGGACGAAATGGACCTCTCTGGTGGGTTGTGTCCCATCGAGGAGGAGGAGGATCTAAGCAATGAAAGGCTATGTCACATTTGGTTAGGCTAGCTTTGTTTTGTTATGGTAGACGAGAGATAGGGTGGCACAGCATGCTCAATGGTTAAGTTCTACATGTTCATGCAAAGTTAAGTTTAAGTCAATTAGAGCCAGGGTGGACAAGTGGAACTTTAGTACACTGTACTTGATTTGAATTTGAGACCATGACAAAATACTAGATACTTGGAACAGTGAAAAGAAATAAAATCTATATCCCAAATTCTCAGGGGTGTTGGAGCCAGAGACTGAGTTACCCAAGCCAGATCATTCCATTTTATAATGGTATAATTGTTTGTTTACGACTCTGTCAGCAAATCTTGTACAGTATATACAGGGTAGCAATACATTACTAAAGTGTAGAAATTTACAATATAAACTATTTTCAGGTTTATGGGGTTAAAATAGTATTTTCCATTCAGCTGAGAAAATTATTGAATTTATGAAGTTAAAGGAGGGTAATGTCCCAATACTGAAGAACAAAAACTCTTTTTAACTTTACCACAAAGCAGACAACTTTGAAATTATATAAAAAATTCTTTCACCTGAAGTGTCTGGGGAGGACTGGGGTTAGTGGTGTGCCGGGCTGCTTGGCTTCAGGGACAGTACCAACGATGTACTTACAACACTCTTCAATCTCCCTGACCAGTTCCTTTATGGAATGAATCAACAAAATATTTGTTGTGGTTAGGCACATAGTATAATCATAAAACAAGATATGATTAATGTAACATTGTAGACAAAACAAAAGGTATTTTTTCTACATGGCAATAATAAGATTTATTTTTATAATACAGTAAGTGAAATTACCAATTAGATCAACTTTTCTTCAGTAACACATTAACTTTTCTCGCTACTTCTGAATGTGGAAACTCATAATTATGCACTCCAACATTCATACGATATACTGTACTACCTGGAAATCCTCCTCCTTTAGAAACTTGGTGTTGTATGGATTACACACAAACAGCATGAATTCAAGTCCAGCAATTGACCATCTGGGTTTGCTTCCTTTGCCTTGGGAATAATGAGCCTGTACAAACTTCATCCACATTCTAGCCAAGGTGACTAACAATGGAGCAACTTCAACACGTTTGGGACCTGTCACTAATCGCGTCACTTCCTTGTGGTACTGGAAAATATCAAGTCATTAGGTAAAAATTCATTACAATTCATTAATAGTAAGAATTCAGAAACTGTCATAGAAGGAGATCAATTAGCAAGTAACCTATCAGTTTCACTCCAATTGTTTGCAACATAGACATATTAGGGATTCTCACTATTACCAAATATGTAAGTGGGAAAAGGAGATATGGAGTCTTGATTATGCCTAATAATGACAATAATTATTATCATGATGATAATGATAACGATAAACATAATGATGATATAAATATTGAGTTTGCCTCATAGCCAAGCATGTTTGTGCAGAACAAAGAAAAATATGGTCTTCCTGCTAATATTGACTCTGAATGATAATTATAACAAAATGATAATTATACAGTAAGAATAAGTTGTTTCACCTCAAATCCAAACATAAAATATTGGTGTATGACGTCTCGTGTGACCAGGTGGAGTTGCCGCCTCTCCGAATCCTCCACGTCAGGCGTCACCACTTCCAGATCCATCATGCTCTCCACCTGACCCACATTGCGTCTCAGGCTCACACACAGCTCCACCGCCTCTTTCTGTTAACCAGAGAATTATCAAGGTAATCTTTCAATAACTTACACAGGGTATACTGTATTGAACCTCACTGTATGATGAGGATTTACTAAAAATGAGTATAGTCTGACCTTGAGCTCATCCAGGGAGGTAGTAATGGCCTTGTTTGGAGTGGTCTGGTCTCGTATAAGTTCCATTGCATTGCCCATTCTCTTTTGGAACTCCCGACGTACTCCAGCCAGAACACTCCCACATGACACAACCACCAGCACACTCTGTACCTGCAGTTAATAAGTCTACTGTGGATTAGGATGCAAAATCAAAGTCCAGCCATTCACCAGTACACAGAAATGGGACCTGAAGTCAACCTGTACACTCAATAGGAAATGTGATGTGCTGATGTTGTAACCTAAGTTTGTAAGTTCCAGTATGTCATGAAGTATCCGTAAACATAAAAAATTTACAAATACGTCAGAGAACCAATCACTAAACTGATGTACTGCACTGCAAACTATGAGGCCCTACATATAGCAAACATATCTTTATAATCACCAACCTGAACTCTGGAGAGGGTGATGGTACAGTCAGCCGTTGGTTCAATCTCTATGATGTCTCCAGCCCAGAGTGAGGATAGAGCAGGGTCTTCACACCGCATCAACACCAGGTAACCCCCTTGATTCTCCTCCTCCACCCCCACGCCCCCAACACGCATGTCTAGCAGCTGCCAAATGTATTCACGCTTCTCCTTGATGCGACCTAGAGGGAATTATGCATTGTACAGTTTTATGCCGTAAATCTGTCCATATGTAGGGTTTCCAAAGACCATGATGGTATTTTCTTTCTCAGCAAGGCTATCTACCCATAATTCCCTTTTTTTTTATGCAAGGTAAAAGAATATACTGTATGAAGCTTAGGAAAGAATTATTCAGATATTTAAAGGTACGTGCTGACCCTAGAATATGATAAACATTACTAACTTGGCACAAAGATGAAGTGATTGTGACTGTGTGGAGCAATAACCCTGATGTGATTTGTGTCTTTGAGTCTTGCCAGGACCTCCCTTGGTGACACACACACCCGGAACTCTGCAGCCACTTCTAGGTCTTTCCTCAGCATTTTGGCCAGGCTGGCAGCACGCAGGGAACGCTCACGAGTTTCCCCAAGCAGCACCTGCAGTGCACGGCAACGCTGCAGCAGTCGCTTCCTGTGAAAACGTATACAAAGAAGGCATAATAATAGTAGTATTATCAGCATCCTGGTCTATGCATTCTCAGATTCATTACCAGGTTATTACATGTTATGTTACTTTAGGTTAGGACGGTACTTGTTGTCAAACTTTTGTGGTTTAAGAAATGGGATAATGTTTTACTTCTGAATGTCGTCCAGGTCCATGATGTCTTCGTCAGACTCCTCATCCAGGTTCTCCAGCGTCGAGTCTTGAAGGGCAGCCATCTGGTCATCTATTCCCGTATCAATGAAGTCACCAACACTGCATAACATGTGGCATGCTATGTTGCTGCATAACCAAGGAACACAATTATAATTAGGAAAAGTTTTGTTATGGCTGCAAATATAGACTTGTGATGGAAGCTGAACACTGATATTTTGTGTATTTGATAAGGGGAGTAAACAAAACACAAGAGAGTAAATAAACAATTCCTGTTCCTCTATCATAAAAAATAAAAAAAAGTAAACAAATGTATAACAAGCCTCACCAAAAACGTGTAGCAGCCAGACTGTCCCCCTCAGTGACGTGGGGACATGTGGCTTGAACAAAGCGCCATTCCTCCTGCAGGAAGTTGCGCTGCAGACCAGATGCATGTGGCTCTCGGTGCAGCATACATACAAACTGGTCCAGCCACTCCAAGTACACCTACAAATCCATTAATGATAGTAAATATATAAAGAAAAGTATGCTGACAAATATATCATTAACTATCTTAACAATTATGTAAAATTAGCAAAATAAAAATAAATCTTTGCTATACTTACCTCTAGTAATCTTTTAATATTACTATCCAGTTCTTCAATAGCTTGGTTCTGCCTCAGCTCCAGGTTTTCCCTGAGTTTGGGTGTGAGATGGATGAAGAGCACTTGACACACATGCAAGTACCTCTGACGAACCAACACCGCAAATTTCACTCCTTCCTTGTACTCCCTCATAAGCTGAAAATGGGTAACAATTCAATCTTAATAGTAGGCCATGGAAATAGACTTGGAATAGGGCTGTAGGTACATCTTTCAATCCAGTACTCCCTCAAGATATGAAAATAATGATAATGTAAAAGAACAACAATAACAGTGTAGAGCCTCTTCAGGACATGTGTACTTGTGAAGGCAAGGTCCTTGAAATTACACTTACTCAGGAACATCCCTGCCAACTGCAAGAAGAGTACATTCCAGGCCTGAAAAGGATAACATATTAACATACTACAGTACTGGTAATGGTACCTCTTTAATACTCAGTCTGGATGGCTTTTCTGGCATTTGTTCCAGCCTGAGCTTCAAACATTCCCTCATCATTTGAAGAGACACAGATGCAAGGAAAATGAATAGGGCGTAGAAGGTTGGCAGCTGCATATCTTGAAACTTTGATGTCCAAGGTCCATATCTGCCAAGTTCTTCAGAATTCTCAGCCAGGGCAACAGAGGATATACTGCTACTGTCAGTCTGTAATAATAATATAAATTATCATTCTCAGATTAAAGCAACAAATTCTAATAAAATATGCAATGTTCAGACACAGGTACAGCAATACTGAGCGAACAGCCTCGAATCACATTAACTCCAAGGATAACAATACTTTTCTTAGAGGTTGTACAGTCGGCAAAAAAAGTTTCGTTACCATCATTTTAACAGTGTGATATAATGTTGGTACACCTGACTGGCGAGTCAGGTGTGACGCGAGTGTCTTATATACCTCCGTCACCCTCTGTGACCGTCAGTGTCTAATGGGCAGGGAAGTAGGAATGACGTTCTTTAAGCCAGTGCTACTTTTTCTGGGTATTTCACGGTTATTCTTGTTCTAGAATACTCAAATGTATTTCCTTATGTTTAATAATGAATAGTTAAATAGTAATAGTTCTCGAACACTCAAAATTTAGTTTAAAATCAGCTGAACTTTTGATATAAGAAAGCTGTCACAGCCACAGCCCGCATATTATCAGAGGGGCAAAGACGATAGCCGTCCCGGATGTCTCGGATGACACGAGGCACATCTGCCCAGTCAGCGTGGTACCAATCCTACCGCGCTTACCGATGTTAAAATTAACGTAGGGGTGGTAACGAAACTTTTTTTGCCGACTGTACATTACATTCAGAATTTGTGGAGTGTGCTGTATACTGTATACTAAAACTGCACAAGTACCCTGTGTGTATTTCTCCAGGGCCTCTTATTTACCTTGTGTGTATGTGAATTAGAACTCCTATGTGGTTCCTCCAGGATGCACATTGTGCGATTCATCACATCACGGATTACTTCACCTACTTTATCAAACGTCTTCTTCATGCCTTTGTTTCTTAGAAGCTTCTCTACATATTTTCTGCAAACAACAATAATGGAGTGTAAACGTTGGGTGAACTAGAAAACAAAATAAAAACTGTATTATGACAAGCCTAGGCTAATATAGTAACTCTTGAATTATTTTTTTTTCTATCTGACAATTTAAGACTCCATGCAACAAATCACACATTATTTAAGATGTAATTTGTTGTTTATAGGGATTAGTGTGCCAGACTTCACTTCTCTTTTCTGTCTTAACAGGGCAAAACATCTACATGATTCACACTGTCACAACAACTGACAATTACATCAAGCTTAAATTGGTATGGTACCTATAAGGGTTGGCTTCAATAAAGATATCACTAAGGCAGCGTTTGAGGCCAGAGGCAGCAGGGGTGTGGTTGGGGGGCATGAGGAGGCCGCTGTTGGTACTGGCAGAGGTGTGGCCCGAGTCAGTCGAATTGTTTGAGTCAGACGGGTTGGAAGAGGCTTCAGATTTATCACAGTCAATCACAAACTGTACACAAGGAGCAGACGTTGATTTTGGTATGCCACTCTCGACTATCTCTTGATACGGGTCCTCTATGTGGGTAGTGACGGGTGCACCAGAGTCATAGCTTGAGGTGGGTGTAGCTACTCCAGTGTGGGTACTGCTAAAGGTAGGCCATGGGATCAGTGTGTTGGTCATGTTACCCAGGAGTTTTCCCAGGACCTCAATTTTCAGTCTCAGTTGAACAGTTGTGTTGTACCACACACACAGGGCTTTGTATCTTTTAACAAATTCTGGTTGTTCCCACTGTACATAGTGAACAGCTAGTTTTTTAGTAGAAGGAAATAATGATTCTACAAAATCTAATTTTTTAAGCAAAGCAGCAACCTGAATAAGGGCTTCTGTCTGTCTGTCTTTACATGGAATACACCATATTGAAAGGCAACCAGGACATTCCTCTTCACCTCCTGTTAGTTTACTCATCCCTAGACCATCAGTAGTATCACTAACTAATGGAACACCACATATTTTAAGTTCCCCAGTACTCATCAAAATATCAACAGATGCAATTTTCTTTTCAGGAACTACTTCCTCTTGCTTATCATGTCCATCTGGGTTAAATTTGAAGTTAAGGACCTCCTCAATCACACTCAAAACCTGAAAAAATAATATTGCACTGGATACATGCTGTATGTATCTGTAAAAATATTTTCATAAGGTATCATAAGAGACAACTTCTATATTTTGTAGAGATGCCTAATTTATCATATAATGTACTAAACAACATCCATGGATCACACATATGAGACCTTCCCCTTGGAAATTTCTGGCTATACCTTTGATCACAGATGAACATTATTCCAACAATGTGGCCGGTCTAACCTGGTGTCTTTGAGCAATTAGGTGTGTGTCGAAGGTGTTGGAGTCCATTCCTGCCTGCCATGCTTGGAGTTCTAGCCAATACATCTCATAGAGTTCCTGTTGGTACATCACCTCCTCCTCACTCTTCTGTAACAATGACATTCTCATTAAACCTTTCATATCAGATGGTGTTTTGTGTACCTTTCTCTCACTAAAAAAATTTGATTTTACATGTCCCAGGTTACCTAGAAGAAAACCTTTTCAATAATCATTATCTGTAGCAAGACTCATTTTCTGAGGCATGGGATTCTACTGAAACTGAATCTACAAATGGCTGACATCGCAGACAATACAAACAAGACAGGAAATAAAAAAGCTCATCTCAATCTAAGTTAATCCAATGACCGCATGTGATTCAAGTTAATCCCCTCGTACTCTTTTGACATAATCTGAATCCAGAAATGAGCAGCACACATATTGGTTGACAATAACTCCAATTCAGTTTGCTAATTTTTTTTTACAGACATTTGAACTATAAATGAATCTCACCTGTCTTTGATTGAAGGCAATATCCTGAGAACCAACTTTGACTAGACGTTGCAGCTGTTCATAATAGGTAACTCGGCTCGGGGGAAGCTCTGTCGTTGACACTTTATGACAACGAACATCTGTCTGTTCTGTGTCTTCCTCTTCATCAACTTTCCGAGAAGATACACTCTTGTAGCGTGTTCTCGAATCCACCTGTAAGAGATTAAACAAGGACATGTACTGCTGTACTGAAGGTGGGGCATTCATTTATATCATTATGTATTGTATATGTATTTCTGGAACACAAGCTTATAATTAAAGTATTCCCAATATACCTACACAACTGTAAGTCATGAAACGTAAATGAATACTCCATCAACAGAGTGACTTAACTACCTTCTGGAGGTCTCACAGAAAGTAAGATATTTTCACAATCCATTTACAGATGCTATCATAAATAAAAAAGACAGTTACGGAAGACGACCAGGCCTTTGTTAACTTCAAAGTGGAAGGAGAAGCCACTTGTTGACAAGAACAAGTATAATGTTTCTCAAATTTACAGTATGTACCTTAAATAATGGAGACAGTGGGGGTAGACTTTCACTCCTATCGTCCACCTCAGGAGTCGTTAGGGACATCAGGGTGGGTAGGGCAGCCAAGCTGTCAAGGGTAGTTTGCTTGTGCTCCCGGTCCCGAGAGCGCCGACGGTCCTGTGTCCGTTTGTGTTCCCGGTACTGCTGTCTGGTACGCTCAGGAGCTAAAAAATTCAATACAGCAACCTATCAATATTGGGGCTGTTCAGCAAGGCAGCTTTAGGATCCCCAACGGTAACAAATTATTACTACAGTACAAGGTCGGAGATTTTTTAACTGCCCTATTAATTGCTATCTTCAACATTAAAACTGAATGAAAGTTACACTGGTAGGGGATTTGGCGATACATTATCCATACTGATGATACCTCATTTGCACCAATAGACATGAGAGATTTTTATATACGGTACTCATTTATACACAACCTGAAATTTATACTGTACTATTCTGTATAAATGCTCATGTGTGCATTTCCCATCTAGAAGTTACCTTTTAATCTGCCAAACATCAACAGTATAGCTAAACTTCTGTGCAAAAGCATACAATATTCCCACTCTTACTAAACAATTCATCTTTCATACTACAGCTACGAATCCAAAATATTTATGATACCTGTACTGTACTCTAAAAGTAAATATCATTTTGTACAATACAAAAGGTCTCAAAATACCAGCCACAATCACTACAATCCACTTACAATTGCACATGCTAATTGCTCCTCTCGACAATACTGCAGAAAAAGCAATGAAAGACAATTAGATGTTTTAGTTTCATGAGCTCTCTTTTTCAATTTTGTGATATTGAAAAAAAAAAAAAAAATAATAATAATAATAATAATAATCGCTAACTAAAATCCCATTCCTATACAGTCATAAATTATCTGAAGCTCCCTACTCTGCACAAATATGAAACACAAATCACTTACAAACTTCGAGCATTCCATGGTCTGAGAATCCGGGGAGAGAGAGAAACCTTTCATCAGTACTTGTTCGACGCAAGTTAGCCTTGATCGTTTTAGCTGCCTCCTTTGCTTGCAAGCTGAAAAATTTTCAAGTGATATATGAATAATAATGTTTTATTTTAATATTACAGCTGGGATATTAATAACACCCACAGAAAGGAGGGATATGGCCATTACTGTATAACCAAGTCTCAAAATTTATCACACTGACCATGGCACAGTACAGTACACTATATCCATATACCTGTACAATATACACTTCTAATTCACTTTCAATCATTTCTTCCTGTAACTGATTCCTCTTTTCTTTAGCACATTTTCCTTCTATCTCATATAACTTAACAGATATAAAGGGCTCACCAATATGCATCTCTCTCCTTTTGCCTTCTGTGACGTACAGTACGAGGGGGAGTCCTTCCAAATTCTTTTAAGTACTCTGCCAATTCCTCTTCTTCTTGCGTGAAGGAGTCATTACTTTCAAGTCTCTCCTCGTCTTCACTGTTGTTACTGCTCCTCCTATACATCAAAAAACACCTGCATAAGTACTGTATTCAAATATAATGAGAAATATAATACAGTACAGTATAGTATTTTAATTTGTTCAAGTATAAAGTATCACAATGGCCATCAACATAACCTAACATGATAAATCTAGCAACACCTCAATGAAGCCATAGGACCTACAGTACTCTATGGACAAATAGTAATAAAAAAAAAAAATGGATAATATATTTTTTCTGCTCCCAAAATTATAACAAGTATCCTAGCTATAACAAAATATGCTAGGCTTCAACTCATACAATCCTTCAGTCACTGTCATTTTGTACATGAGTATAGAAGTACGGTAAATAGGAAGAAATAAAAGTAATCTCTTACATCCAGCCCTCTCTATTACCACCGGTATCCGGTCATTTTGCTGACATGCCATTTCGCCACACCATGGAGTCATTTTGCCACAGGTCAATTCACCCACACTATGAAGTCAATATTATGGAGTCATTTCGCCCAAGGTTACTGGTGGTTCATTTACCTCTCGTTGCACGTCACTTCGCCCAATCTTGGGTACACGTTCCATTGGGGTTTTTATCGAGTGGTAAATAAATAATTCAAAAAGAAAGGTTGTGTGTAAGTTTATTATATTCATGAATTGAATATAGATATGGAATTAAAACAATAAACTGAAGACTCTCGTTCCACTGGTTCATTAGTGAAGGTGTGAAATTCACAGATCCAGTCAATGGAAATACCAGATTTCACAGCTGTCCAGTAATCAGCAGAAGATATACTAGCCTCCCACACCTGGCATACTGCAAACCTTCTTGCCTTGCCCATACAGGCACAAGGCACTGATGCCACTGAATACACTCGTCTGAGCAGTCTGCCATCTTACCAGGAACTGACTGATCAGACTGAATTTTATGGCCATGACCAATTACAAAGCATAAGTAAATGAAACACAAAATCCCAACTGAAACGTGAGGTTAATGAACCATGAAATCCCAGTTAAAACGTGCAATTAACAAACGAGAGGTAAATGAACCACCAGTAACCTTGGGCGAAATGACTGCATAGTGTGAGCGAATTGACCTGTGGGCGAAATGACTCCATGGTGTGGCGAAATGGCATGTGGGCGTAATGACCGTAAACCTCACCACCACATCTTCCAACTTCAATATCATATCCAGTCCCACTTCAATAAATTTATCCAAAGCAAGAAAAACACACACACACACACACATGGCAATAAAACATCAATAACCAGGACAGTGTTAATTAATGAAGGAAAGATGAACCAAAATAACAATAATATTAATAAAAACATCGCATATTGCACCTAATCACAACTAACTTACTATACTGTCTTTAATAACATAACTCAATCCCACCTCTGTGAATAAAATAGTCTTAGTAACACACACACATACAAAATAATAATCCAATATCACTGATTATTTGAGTGTTAATTATTGTAAGATAGACCAAAAATATAATAAAAGCACCAAACTCAACGGGTAATCTCTGGAAGCGTTCCTCCTACTGACACATTAAAAATAACACACACACACACACACACACTAATAATACAACAAATTAATGAAATGATAGACATAAATATCATAAAAACATGAAAATAAATGACTCGTACTTGCTCCTCCTGCTGCCACCTCATAAATAACACACACACATACACAATAATGATAATAATAATCTAACAACAAGAATAATTTGTGTGTTAATTAATGAAAAGATTAACACAAAAATAATGATAACTAGAAAATAAATAAATGCCTGGTATTTGCTCCTGCTGCCTTTGGTCTCCTTTCTCCTTTGGTGTTTAATTCCTCGTAATTTGTGTGTTACTTTATGAATAAGATAGACACATACAAATAATAATAATAACTAGAAAATAAATATATAAATCGTACTTGCTCCTCCTGCTGCCACCAAATAACACACACACACACACACACACACCACTAATAATCTGAGTGTTAATTAATATAAGATATATAGGCTACATAAAAATAATAATAACTAAAAAATAAATATACAAATCGTACTTGCTCCTCCTGCTGACACCTCCTGCCGATGGTCTCCTTCCTTCTCGTTTATTGGTGTTTAATTCCTCGTCTATGTCAGAATCAGAGAGGTCAATGGCGAAGTCTATGCCCAGCCTCTCCCTCCAACCACCCTCCTCCTCCTCCTCAGACATTACTCAAGTAGAAAATAATGGCGTCAATCTGTCTGTGTGGCTGTCAGAGGCTCACATGACCTGAAGGTGGTGAAGCAGAAGGAGTCAACACGGGACGGTCCCTCTCTGCTGATCTCTCTTTTATCTTTTTTTTTTATTTAGTCTTCACCAAAACATTTACATTACTGTCCTTGAGGTCTATTTTATTTTACTATTTATTTTTGGTGGTTTGTTCTTTTAATTGAAGTTGTGGTTTAAATATATTTTTTTTAAGAAATTTGTATATTTTATATGTATTTATCTCCTCAGTCTTCAGTGTCTCTTCACTCGAACACAACATCGAACGTACATACATACAGTACGTCATTCCCATGGAGGTATAATATAAAGGAGGCGGCATGACGTCACAAAGGTGAAGCCAACTGGCTATTGGTCGGCTGTCCTCCCTACCCCCCATTGACTCAAAACAAACCTCAGCTGATCACGTCGGACCATCAACTTTACCAACATTCTTCGCCATTTTTTATAATAATGCTGGCGTGTTCAGCATATGGGTGTACCCAGAGAGACAGGAGTCTTTCTTCTATATTTCATAGGTATGTTAAGAAAGTCATACAGAAAAATATACGACAGAAATGGACAAATCAACGAAGTGAAATTCATCACCTGCCTCGCACACCTTGACACGTACCCATGTCCTGTAGAATATTAAAACTGTACACACGAAAACTGCAAAGCCAAGGCTATTATAGTGTTGTGATATTAACTGTTAATGTATAACCTCACGTATATATGGCATTGACAGGGTTATAAAAGATAAACTGGCTCCATGGGGTGACCTACTTGTGGCCAACTTACGGTTGGCCTGTAGGATAACTCGAGTGTTGAGAGATTGTATTATGAATGTTTTAGCATATTTCATAATGTTTTAAAGATATTAAATTTATAATTGTGTTTACTACGTAGAATATTTGGTTGTTGAGAATTTAGGTCTAAGTTATAGTGCCGTAGTCTAAGTTAAGCCTATGTGCCAAAAGAGTTTTTATAATAGTAAAATTACGGACTGGGACTGATGATTAAAATAATGTTTTTGTGTGAATCAGAATGAACTGGAACTGAGTAAGTGATGACACACTTTATGCAGTAACATCCAGCCATCATGGTAAGATTTCATGTGGCTTATAAGTGGTAAAATGTGTTTGATACAAGACACTACACCTGAGTGTGAACTCTATTACATGACAGTTCTGGGTGTTACACTACACATCTCTTCACCATAATATACACATCTTCACTACACATCACATATCTGCAGTACGATATACACATCTTCACTACCCTATACACATCTTCAGTACACTATACACATCTTCACTACACACATCTCCATAACACACCACACCTTCACTACACATCACACATCTTCACTACACTATACACATCACAACACACCACATCCTCACTTCACTATGTAAATCTTCACTACCCTATACATATCTTCACTACATTATACACATCTTCACTACACTATGTAGGCTACATTTTCACATGCACATCACACATTTCACAGCACACCACACATCTTCACTACACTATACACATCTTCACTTCACTATACACATCTTACTGTATATAATCTTATTTATATACTGTACTTAAAGAGTGACATAAGGCCTTCAAGAGTCTCATACTAGAACTCTTTATATAATTAATTTTATTTGCATTTGTACAGTTGCCCACACATGAAACTGGTATGGCTCGTTACTTGTGAGGTGGCTACAACGAAAGGAAATTTAAGTGAAAAAAGATGTAGTATCTGCTTATCAACAAACTATAACTTTTGCTCACTTTCCTTCCTGTTGTAGGTATCTCGCAAGTAGCGAGGCATACCAGATTCATGTGTGGGCAACTGTACTTGTTCTTATTTCTCTGTAACCTTATAATACTGTCTGTGGGTTGGTGTGTAAGCTATGACCTTCTCTTTTACTATACTTTTTGCATAAAATAAACTATTCATTCATTAATTCATTCATACTCCTAGGAAAAGTTTGCGAGAAGAGGTAATGCTCTAGGAAACAGCGGTATTTAATGGGTTTAAGTACTTTTGATAATATTCAGAATTGGATAATTTTATGCAGTTATCATATATGGAACAAATTCAAGTCTCTTTCTGGCTCTAATTACAGTTAATATGAGAAAACAAGAGCATAATTATAGTGGGTTTATAGCGGACGGGGCCAAGTTTTGAGTCAATGGGGGGTAGGGTAATAGGCTCCGCCCCTGGCTTCACTTTGGGTATACAGGACGAGCGGCTCATGCCGCCTCCTCTATATTATACCTCCATGATAGGGGAGGAGTGTCACAACATGCGAGCGCTCTATTGTATAGATACTTGCCCATTGAACTCCCGTACGTACTTGTATAGTATGTTTCTTTCCACAGTTATTGACATTTCCCTGATTTGTAAAGCATTGTATCTTGTTATCTAATTATAAAGGTTTTGTTAAATCAATTAACAAGGCTCAGATAATGTCCATAGGGAAAATTATGCAAAGAAATTAAACTTAAACTGGTTTATTAAACAAGACAAATATATATAACTGTAATCTGTCTCCCTCTCCCTCCACTTACCTTACATACATACATACATATTACTCTAGTGTGACATTCATACATACATATTACTCTAGTGTGACATTCATACATACATATTACTCTAGTGTGACATACATATATATTACTCTAGTGTGACATACATACATACAGTCGTGGTCAATAATAATCATCCACATATAGGTAACTTTAACAATTTACTGTGTAATGTTTTCATGTTCACATACTATTTTATTGTTTTAAGTAGTGTGTAGCTGTTTGTATTAAATTAAACGATGGCACTATACCTATTTATTGGAATGTTTATCAGCTAAGGAACAGAGGGAAGCTGTCAAAATCTTACGTGAGTTACTCCTATATGGATGATTATTTTTGACCATGGCTATACATTCATACATACATATTACTCTAGTGTGACATACATACATACATATTATTCTAGTGTGACATATACATGCATACATATTACTCTAGTATGACATACATACATACACACATTCTAGTGTGACATGCATATATACACACATATTACTCTAGTCACTAGTGTGACATACATACATTCATACTGAACAATGTGAACATAAAATACTGATCATAATAGAGATTAAGTACGTTGTATATATATATTATAAGGTGACTGTGGATGAGAGCCAACGATAGTTTTGTTTATCTAACTCATTTCACCTATTAACCGAAATGAATTTATATTTAATCAGCCATTCACTGATATATCGGTTAAAGAAATACTTATTCATATATTGTGAGTCACTATAATGTAGTTAATATACCATATAATCAATAAAAGACCGAATAAATGAAATAATATCTGACCCTGGCATAAGCTAACAGGCTGGCGGGTTGAGGGGAAGGGCAGGTATCATGGCCGCCAACCCACTTCCGGTGGCGACACGCCAGGGGGGGGGGGGTGGCGAGCTCTATGTTTATAGTTCTGTGGCTCGGACTCACCAAAGCCGAGAAGAGTGTACTGTATGGTAAAGCTACAGAGGTGGACCTTACTGTATAATAGATATTTTACTGTCATTACCCACTATTTTGGACCATTCTAAGACACTTTTCTTCTATGGTTTTTCTTCCTCAAATGCCCCGTTTCCAAGATAGGGCATATTCAAATGGGGCATTTTGAAATTAGCCTGAACTTAGGGTATAGACACCGTAGATTTACTCCTACGCTGGACTTTGTCTCGGAAGCGCTACGCTGGACTCAAAAGCGGTAGCGATTTTTCGAAAGCCTATTCTGCCGAAAGTTAAGTGCAATCGCCTACTATATTCATTACACACGAACACACTACATTGTCCCCTACTTAAATATACATAAATTGTAAATATTTGCCGCGTGGACCACATATACAGATTTTCCTATTATACATTAGGTACCTGTTTGGGGAGCAACCTATCAGTAGTTTTTATATGAAATTAACAAACATCTAAGGTTAAACCCAATCAGTGTTTGTACTGTTGTTTTAGTCTCTTATTTATTTATTTACTTAATTAAAGATCTACTTATCACATGGAAAGCTGAATTTTATACTATTTTGTAGGAGCTGCCCTCTCTGACATCTCTCTAGATTTTGGTGTTGAAACTAGACAGTCAAGGTATAGAGAAATGACTCTCCCATCTCGTTTTTTTGGTCTGACCCTCGTGGGTCGTATATAAAGTAAGTATGAATGGTACACAGATAATAGACTTCTTCACCCACATGGATAGTTGAGATAAGTTTATACCTATGGAAATATAACTTAATGTTTATGAGAAAATTAAATGTTACAAACTTCTTTGATTCTGATAATGTATTAAATCCTGTTTCTTAAGTGGTAGGGAACTGTATTTATTAAATTGGTATGTTTATAAAAAGCAAGTGAGGCGAATCTTGAGTGTGTACTTATTAGTGTGATATGGATTTTACATGGAATTTCTTAACTCACATATGTTTTACTTTCATTATTGTACTTCCAGACAAGATGCTGTATTTCAAACAAGCTGCAGATAGAAGGAAGATCCTGAGGAATTATGATGACCTGTACCACAGCAGTCCTGTTGGAGGACACAGTGGCTGGAATGTAACATAAGAGAACATCTCCAAGGTGTACTATTGCCTATTGGAGAAGTATGACACAGGACATCCAGCATTATGTATGTGTGTGTGTTTCTTGTGTAGACCATAACATGACACAAATACATTGATAAGTGTATATGAAATGAGTGGGATTCTAGTAAAGTGTTCATTCAATATTGAATGCATTACTCTCTACTCCCACTGCTGTATTGCTCTCCAGTAATTTTACCATTTTTTCCAGATTGCTACTTCAGTCAGTGCCAGATGTTTACAACACTGAAGATTCAGGCCCCAGAAATGTGTCCCATTAATGTCAAGGAACCCTTTGAGTTACTTGGAGTAGACCTGATTGGTGAGTAATGTATTAACATTGTTTCATCTTTGTTGGTTCAGGAGCTTCTTTGCTGTTAGTCATAATTACCCAGTTATGCATTCTTAAGCAAACAATTCCTGTTAGTCCATCCAACCTAACCCCTGCAAATAATAACTTTTATGATATTCTTTTATGCTGTAAATGTAGCATGCCAAAGTATTCAGGAAATAGTTTAATTCAATGTTTGTTCTGTAACCGGCTGTTTCATTTAAACTGTGATAAGACTCTTTGCCTTGTTACCTTTTCATTTGTAGTGACTGTACACAAGAAGTAGAGTTCCTTTAAATGCACAGTACAGTAGTTTCCTATCAGCCCATTCATCTGAGGCCAGTTCGGAAGAATACTGCTAACATAATCTTTACATCTTTAACCCTTAAATGCCTATTGACCAAATATCACGTCACCGCGAATTTAGGCCTTGAAGCCGATTGACGTAATATAAAGCCGGTAGAAAAAAAACTGCTTGGGCTATATCTAGCCATTTCATTGGTAACACTGGTTAGGTTGGGCCTTCAGTGAGTGGTGTCACTGGTGTGAGAGGGAAATGGTTCACTCGTCATATATACGCAATGAAAATACGCTCGCTCACGTTTTCTAATTTTTAGTTTTTTTTTAGGGGTAACTACTTTATTACTCATAGCGCTGCTGTACGCAAACCAGTGGACCTAGGAAACTTTAGTTTACAGATTCTGGTGTGTAAAATCAAGCTCTACAAATCTGTAATAACAATATTTACCTAAACGAAACTTTAAAAATCACCCTGATTTTGCGGTTCACGCTCCAGTAGCGGTAGGGAGATTGCGGTTCTTAAGGGTTAAGGGCAGCTGAGAGAGACGAGAGCTGGGAATACTGTATTCTCATCTGTGTTCTCCCATAATGAGACAAGGTGCAACAGCAAGTGAAAGATGAAGAGATAAACTCTGGTACGTGCCTTGTTTTGGTAAAAACTTATATCACTGAGTATTGTCTTTTAATATTATCAGCTTTTTAAAAAGTACTTGAAAAAAAGTACTGTATTGCCAATCCTTTGACATTATTTGTAAAAAAAAATGTGCATTTTATTTCTAAACATCAATAGTTTTAAGGCAAAAACAATAAATCAGGGGTTCTTAACCTGGGGTTCATGAGGATTAGATATTAATTAGTTAACATATGTATCCACTATTCAACCAATGGGCTGTATAAGTGATGAAGACCTTGCCAAAGATGACCTCGGTGACTCTAAAACGTTTAAGAACCACTGCTATAAATATTGGAGTACCTCAGTGATGAATTTTAGGACCAATTCATTTTGCTTGTTTACAGATACACTGCCGTGGACCACCACATCACCGTCATGCAGTGGCCAAAGTACCCTGACAGAGTGAGTTGTGGTGGTGGAAGGTAGAAGGTAGTGGGTAGTTAGAATGTATACATATCATCTCTACCACCACTTCACACCACCACACAAAATGGTAGGGGGAAAACAGAGTGTGGTCCAAAACAGATGGCCAAACTAAGACAGGAGTCTTATTCCCAGCCACACACCTCCTTTAGAAGAGTCTCCAATTACCTCTTATAGTCCCCCCAGTGGTGGCCGAGCACTTAAGGCTCTGTGTGCTTAATGTCTTAGCACAGTGGTTCGAATCCGTCTGGAGACACATACTGGTGTGGTTATGTCCAGTTTCTGTGGTGTGTAGGATTTGTTATATGTATATGTATAGGCCTATTACTGTAGTTAATATATAACGTATAACAAAAAAATACATAATTATTTTGTTTAAAACATAGGTCGGAATTTAGCTAACCATCATCTAGCACATTGACGACATTGTGCTTCGGTTTGGCCATATAATTGATTTTTAATAATCTTAAACTTATAAGATACACACATCATTCAGGTAAATTTACCTTGCTTCTGCATTGTCACACTTGACTATGACAGATATTTGTTGTTAATTTAACAAATATATCAACAAGAGATGGAATGCTATATTTGATATTTGATCAAAAAAATTTACAGTAATACTAAGAATTATAATGTTGATTAATTTTGTCCATATTTTCTAAAATCTCTCTATCTATCTGTAGCTCTGACGCCTCGTTCCCTCCGGGAACTCCCACCAAGGGGGTGGCCACGGCAGAAGGCTTCTGCCCTGTTTCAACACTCCCTCCTCACTTGCTCCATCCCCCCTTCCCCCCTCACACTTCTCTCTCTCACATACTCTTCCACTCTGTTCTGCCATCTAACCAGAGGTCTGCCTCTCACACCAGGTGCCACAACTTCACTTCCATACACCTTCTTTACAAACTCCTCACCTTGCATTCTCTCCACATGTCCAAACCATCTCAGTATATTACGCTTCACTCTCTCAACCACTCCACACTCAATACCAATTGCCTTCTCACTCATACCACACCTCTCATACACACTCCCATTACTTTCTCCATCCCACCTAGTAAGTCCACATGCTCCTCTCAGATAACTCATTTCCACTGGACCTATTCTAGACTGATGAGCCCTACTCCATGTCCATGTCTCCGACGCATGTGTTAGTGTTGGCAGGATTATACTATTTCTCAGTCCCTTTTTCACTTCCATACTCACACTTCAACCCTTCATTATCCTCCCCAGTGATCCTATGACCTGCCTGCCCCTCACTGCTCTCTTCCTGATTTCTCCTTCCATGTTTACACAAAACTGTTCCCAGATACTTGAATTTCCTCACCTCCTCCATTCTCTCACTCTCTAAAGTTATCTCGCATTCCATCCCAGTTGGCACAGCCACTCTGTAGGGTGTAGCAAAGTCAATTACATCTGTTTTAGTCCTCTCAAATACCATCACCTTACTCTTACCAGCATTTACCTTCAGTTTTCTTCGCTTACACAAGGACTGAAACTCATCCACCACCCTCTGTAACTCCCTTTCACTCTCGGCCAGCAGCACTGTGTCATCCGCAAATAAGCTTGCAACCAAGGACCAATTGCTTCATTCAACCTCAGTTTTGCACCCAGGCCCTCCACCTTTGCCTTCATCTCTCTCATGCAACCATCCATAAAGATATTTAACAGCTATGATGACATGACACACCCCTGCCTCAATCCTACACTGATATCAAAGGTCTCACTCAAATCACCCTCGACCCTCACGCAAGCTTTTGCCTCTCTGTAGAAGGCCTCAATCCCCTCCAGCAAGCGCCCACCAACTCCATAAAATCCTTAATACATCTGTCATAGCTCTCCTATCAACCCTATCGTATGCCTCCTCCAAATCCATGAAGGCAGTATACAACTTCCTACCCTTCCCAATATATTTCTTCACTATTGATTTTATTGCAAAGATCTGGTCCACACATCCTCTACCCTTTTTGAACCCTCCTTGCTCCTCAATAACTTTATTCCCTGTTACTTCTATCAGTCTCTCAGTAAGAACCTTCCCATACACCTTCCCCGGTACACTAAGATTTAACCCACAATTATATACTGTACCAGCTGTTATAAAAGTATGTCTTTTGAGTCATGTACAATATTAACAATTTATTATAGGAAATAAAGTTCTTTATACTGTACTTGATGTTTTGCACGACCCTACCTTATTGTATTTATACTGTAGGTGATATTTTGTCACTAATATAGTTTTATAATCCTATCTTAGGGTCTCGGCCCTTCTCTGTCTGAACTCTGCGAATTCCCTACATTCTCTGTCACACTACTTGAGAGTTTTCTGTTTGAAACTAATTTATTGCCCAGCATTTAACTTCATACAGCTCAGATATATCCCCTATCACCCATAGATTTCATACATTACTAGAGTGACATAAGACCCATTAGGGCCTGCTGATACTGTATACAAGAAAGAGTATAGTATTATGTAATGTCATCATGAGCCAAGTTTGCCCAATAATTCAGCTAGCTACTTAGTGTATTCATTTACTTGTGGCAAAAGAACATTGGCCTAAATAGTCAAGGTTGATCAATTTAAAAATATTACAGTACTGGTTATTTGTACATAATTATAGTACAGGCACAATCATCTCATCCTTAAGAATTGAAATATTGTCAATCTCTACTTCTAGTCAAAGTTTAGGGAAAATTAAAATATGCCTCATTATAGGGTGATACTGGAGAGAACCTCTTGTTTCTTCACTTCTTCAATGAGTCATGCTTCTTCAACAGAGGTGAAATGAGATTCCCTATACAGTTGGTGTAAGGGTGAGGTGACCCCACTTCACACTTGCATTTTTCACTGGAGGGAAGAAAATTATGATGCAGGGAAGATTATGATTGGATAACCAGTCATACTGAGGCTATATTTCTGCACAAACAGCATACACACCAAGGATAATAGACTATAAAGGATAGTCCACTGAAACGTCATAGTGATGACGTCGTAAATATCCGTGATGTCACGGGAGGCTCTGTTGCTAGCTGGTGCCCAAACCTTGCCTGCTCACTAGGTAAAATATGAGGCATAAAGATTATATCAGCTGATATTAATCGAAATAATGAGTTTCTCGGTAGCTGCACCTTGGTAGGTTAAAATGATAAGAAGCATACTGATATAACGGCAATTGTACAACTCGACATCAGTTCTTGAAATAGAATAATGGACTATAAAACTGGAAGCCTTCCACGACCAAGATTGATATCGAGTCGCGTTCGCATCTCTAAGCCCATATTTGTACAATAATGACTAATCTTTGGTGCCTTTATATTCCACACAGTTTAAATTGATCATTATAATTTAAAGTAAATGTGTTTGTAGTGTGTTGTCATCAATAGATATCCAGAGAAGCCAGGAGATCTCTACCACTGCCCACTGGTGCGTCGTATACTCACCAGAAGTAGTCCTACAGTACTACATGGCATTGATAATAAGGTCATGATTTAGACTGATAATAGGTTTTACGTGTTTAATTCTTGATGGATGATTAACTAGCCTACTAATCATATGGATATAAAGCAGCATTTTTATAAATCATGACCTAGCTGACCTAATGAGATCATTAGTCGATCATCCTTGGTAGTAGCCTACAGTTTTTTAACCGTGGTTACGAAGTATTTATATTGACTAGTGCTAGGTTATATTCATATATCTATCACTCGAAAGATTATATAATAACCTATTACCTGGATGTAAAGGTAATTTATATTGATAATTCTGGATTTTTTCAATGTTATAAAAAGGATTTCCATACCTATTTATTATTTCCAACTGCCCCATTTCTAAAATATGTCACTTTCAACCCCTCCAACAGATCTGAAAAATGCCCTGAATAGATCCGAAGAATGCCCCAATTAGGTCTGAAAATACCCTGATTAAGTTAGAAAAATGCATCAGTTAGGTCAGAAAAATGCCCGGTATTTATTGAAAGAATTACCGCTTTGTAGCAGTGTTGCTAGGTCCCAGTATTTTGCCCCAGTCATTTCCTGTACTTTACCACGGTTATTTCCCAGTAGTCTGTTCAGGTTAGGTACCAGTAGTTTGCCCAGGTTAGGTCCCGGTAGTTTGATGCGGTCTAGGTTAGGTTAGGTAAGTTCAGACTAATTTCAAAATGCCCCATTTGATATTTACCAAATGCCCCATTCAAGGTCACTTTTATATTGCTTACACCTACAATGATTTTAAAAAGTAGAAAAATAATGAATCGGAATATGAATACAAAATACTGTATGCTGAATGTAATTATATATTTATTATCATATACTTTGCGAAATGAAATGTGTACCAAAAATAAAGTACAGTACAGTAATAAATGTTTCTTGCCATAGAAGTAAGAGTAACAATATCCTTATGAAGTACTATCACTATCAGTCTATGAGTATAATCACAGTGGAATTGCACATTTTCTAGAAAAACTAGAAACTAACGTTAATTTTATCACAATATATTAATCATTATGGTATGTATAAAGCAAAACTAATGCAATTAGAATTTACATAATACTGTATTATTACAGTCAGTCCATAAGTATAATCACTGTGGAAATTGTGTAAACATACGTAATTTCTGTCAGTTCATTCGCTTTTTCAGAAAGTACCGTACTGTATTGCGTTAGCACTTTTCAGATTAACGAGCTCAACTTTCTGAGAGTTAACGGCTAACTTAACACTTTTCAACTCATCATGTCTGGGAATACAAACACAGCACGATCAGTATACTGCAGTTGAGAAAATATGATGTTCATCTCTTGTATCTTCTTGAGCTGGCTGGACTGTCGCATCTAGTACCACTTCTGGTGTATTATCTGTGAAGGAATTGATGTTAAAGGCATATAATCAGATGACACTTGTTTGTATATACTGTGCACAAAAATAGAATAAATTATGTAGGCTAGATAGATATAGGCTATGACTCTTCCATCATCTTCATATTCGTCATGGGTTAAAATTACCTCATATAGGTATAAAGACCTGGGAAAGACAATGAGACTATTTTCAAGATTATGTATTGGGTATTTTCAAAAATATTTGTTATCTGGTCGTACTAAGGTAATTATTGTCTATCTATTTATCTATCTATTGCCAGATGCCTCAATCCCCAAAGGGGTGAATGAATTGCCTCCACGCATCTTTGTCTCCCATCAACTGGCGTCCCTCCTACAGTACCACCCAACGCCACTCTTACTCATATACTTCTCTTCTCCATCATTCCACCTCACTCTCGGTCTACCTGCTCTACTCTGTCCTTCCACCTCACTCTCATACACTTTTTAATCAAATCTCTCGCTTCCTATACACTCTACATGGCCGAACCACCTCAAGGTGTTTTCTTTTCACTCTTTCCATCTAATACTGTTAAACTATTCACTTTCATTTTTATAAAAAATTAAAAAAAATCTCACCATTTCTTTCGCTGAGCAGACCCTATTGTGCTTCATGTGCAACACCTTTGGCATCTTCTTGTGCATGAGGAATAGCATCTTGTACCACTTCTGGTGTATTATCTGTGAAGGAATTGATTTTAGAGGCATATAATAACATGACACTTGTTTGCATATACAAAAGAAAAGAATATATAAATGTTTGGCCCTTCCATTATTTTCATATATGCATTATCCAGCCCTACTCTTAACATACTATAATTACTGTATTGTGAAACTATGAAGTACAGGGTAGGTCTGATACCATCTGATACTGTATAGCCTATGTACTATACACAGTCACTTTTAAGAAGAAAACAAAATATCTCACCATTTCCTTCATTGAGAAGACCCTCTTGAAGTACTGGTACCAGTAGCCTTCTATGCCTGCTGAATAATCTTTCTCGGCGAGCCTCCGTACCAGCTGAAAATTAAATGAATGTTACAGTATTCAGACCTAATCAAAATCCATGGGTAAAATCATGATTGTATAAATGGACCAAATATCCACATTAGATAAACTACTGAATTTCTACCACAATTACCTACTATTGTAACCTATATTAGGACATTGAATGATGGTTTTAATGTATTAAATCCACCACAAATACCCCACCTTACCCCCAAACATAAAAGGGGAAGAGAGAAATTGTTGGTTATAGAGCATTACAATACTGTAGCCTACCTAGGTATACCAAAGTTATCACTAGTAGGGGATGCAGTCAGTATTGGACTACATTTCTAACAGAATTAGGTAGACTTGGCCTGGCCTAACCTAACCTACATACTGTACAGTAGAGTATCATAAGATGGGGTAAAGTTAAAAATATGTACAGTATAAGCAAATAGTTGAGGGTGTAGCAGTAAGTTGGGCCTTTGATAGATCTCAACATACCTGGTTCTCGATTAGAATCTGGAAGGTGCAGAGTCGGTACAGCTCAAGGTTGCAATATTATGATCTTCTTTGGAGATCCATTACATCGTTGATTGTTCAAAGCATCTCTTGGGACGTACTCTGTTGTTGTCTTAAAGTGTAGAGAGCATACTCGGGCCAATTCAACATTGAATTTGTCCTCACGTTTGCACGCCGATATCCACTTTATGGCATTCTCTTGGTCTCTTAGGAACCGAAAGAGCTCCACCCTGTCTCTTTTTGCATGTCTACTGCCATTTTTGCAATTGTACACTGCACATACACCCATAATATGGCACAGATATTCACACTTCACGTACACTTCAAGTTGGACTAGTGACAGTCTGGGCACCACAGGCAAGGTTTGTTTACAAGTGTGACGTCACTTCCGCGGTGCATTGTGGGAAAACAAGTGTCTAGTGGACTATCCTTTATAGTCTATCATAGTCTATCATCCTTGGTATGTGGTACGCAGAGCGGGTGCGGGTGTGGTGGTACGGAGCAGCGCTCTTCATGCCCTCCTCGTACAGCGACTACTTATTTATGACATTTATTCCTTACTCGGGATATTCCATGCGCTGTTTTTGGTGCCAATCGCTTGCAAATCATATCGAGTTTGCTATTTCATACATAAATATTGACACAGTAAACGAAATGCGAAATTGGAAAATAAATTACTGCCGGAGCATTTTCCCATAATAAAATACATAGGGAGAGACGTCTTATCATAACAAAGGTCGTGTGTTTTGTGTACTGTGGGCGGCCCAGGGTTGCAAGTATGGATACGAAAGTATCCTTTGGATACTTTTTGATGTTACTGATACGTTTTTACGACGCTGGACAAAAGGATACGAAATTGAATGAGGAGGACAAAAATGGATACGTTTTGCTATTTTTATTAAAGAATTGGATACTTTTTAATATTAATTTGCTTACAGTCATTATTTTTTACGAAAAAGTGAACACCAATCAGAACTCATAATTACTATATCTCTCCCAATTGAATGATAGGGTAACTGGGGCCGGATACTCAAAACAATTTAGGAATTTCTATCTCAGTTAGGAATTCCTAACTTCCCCAGTCGAGCTAGGAACTCATACTCAAAGCAATATCGACACTGTGGGACGCCATTTTTATTGTTCCTAAATCGGTTGGATTTAGGAAGACCCCCAAGGCCTTCTAAGTGAGTTAGGAACTCCGTCACCGTAGAAAAGTTGTGAAAATTGATAGAGCGACACTTGAAGTCACCAACACAAACGTGTTATTTTGTTGTTGTTGGAGAGGCAAGAGAGTGAAGAGACTAGTGCAGTGATGGAACTTTGGTTTGCCTACGAAAATAGCCGTCAGCTAAGGCGTGAGAGAGTCTACAGGGATATGCTAGACCCTCTACATCATAGTGATGAACACTTGCTTCCTCGGCATGAAATAATACATTTGTGCCAGGAACTGGAACCACACGTTGCTAGACCCACTAGAAGGTCTCATGCGATACCAACACGTACTCAAGTGTTAGTGACTCTGCGATTGTTGGCGAGTGGGACCTTCCAAAGTGTAATTGGGGATACAGCAGGAGTGACACAAGCAAGTGTGAGCAGAGTGGTGAACTCAGTGGTGCATATATTATCAGAAAAAGCAATGTTTTTTCATGAAAAGGATTCTTTTTGCAGTTGTCTCACTGTGTAGGCTGTGACTTAACTAAGATGTCTTTTTTTGTTTTTATCTACCTCTGAGTTGGATCATGAGAAGGCAATTTTTTTTTAACTTTTTTAATTAATGCTCACATTAACAATTCTTCAATATATTTATCCAGTAATAAAATTTTTAAAAAATATATCCTGTATATATCTATATTTCCTTAGCCTACATAATTAAGCCTAAAAGTAGCACACACAAAAATAACCCTGAGTTACATAAACTATCACATTTTGTTTAAAGGAAAAAATAAATAAACCTGAGTTGACACAGTATCACAGTTTCTGCAAAGGCAAAATATGTATAACACTTCCACTGTGCTAGTGGAGATGTGCAGGCAAGTAAAGAAGACAGTACTAAATATACAGTACAGCCTACCGTGCATTGGTCCCACACCATATGATTAGTGTAAGGGAAAGTTTGGAGTAAAGATTGTAGGTTGGAGAGGAGGGATGGAGGAGAGACTGAGCTTGAAAAGTTGGATGGAGAAGAGATTGTAAGTTTGAGGATGGAAAAACCTAACCTAATCATGTAGGGATTTTAAATCAGAAAAATATACAAAACTGCACTAAGCTTAAAACAAAGATATATAATTATATAGTACACAATGACATTGATTTCATGTGTAATGCTGACTTTAAAAAATAAAATAAAATACTGTAACACAGGAGGAACATGACACACAAGAACAAATCATAAATTAAGCATATTATTGGCACACAACCATACTTCCTGAGATATATTGGTATTTATTGAAAGAATTACCGTTTTGCAGCAGTGTTGCCAGATCTGGCTGGGTGCCAGTATTTTACCCCCGTCATTTATTGTACTTTACCACGGTTATTTCCCGGTAGTTTGCCCAGGTTAGGTCCCAGTAGTTTGGGTATTATTACAGAATAACTGGGTTTTGGCTAGGATCGCGCAGTGTTACCACATCTGGCTAGGTCCCGGAAATTTGCCCCAGTCACTTTATGATAGTTTATACTGGTTATATCCCGGTAGTTTACCCAGGTTAGGTCCCAGTAGTTTGCCCAGGTTAGGTCCCGGTAGTCTGCTGTGGTCTAGGTTAGGTTAGGTTAGGTCAGGTCAGGTCAGGTCAGGTAAGGTCAGACTAATTGGTAAATATTGAATGAATTACCGTTATTGGGTACGGTTTTTCTACCTTCATTACCCACTTATTTAGACCACTCTAAGACTATTTTCTTCTATGGCATTTTGAAATTAGCCTGACCTTACCTGACCTGACCTGACCTAACCTAACCTAACCTAGACCGCATCAGACTACCGGGACCTAACCTGGGCAGACTACCGGGACCTAACCTGGGCAAACTACCGGGAAATAACCATGGTAAAGTACAGAAAATGACCGGGCCAAAGTACTGGGACCTAGCCGGATCTGGCAAAACTGCTACAAAACGGTAATTCTTTCAATAAATACCGACTAATTTCCAAATTATGTTTGTAAAACGGGGCATATCTCGAAAACGGGGCATCTCCAAGAGAAACACCATAGATGAAAAGTGTCTTAGAATGGTCCAAAATAGTGGGTAATGATACTAAAATATACAATATAGTGAACCCAGTTCTTCTGTAAATTTACCGTAGTTTGACCAGGTTAGGTCCCGGTAGTCTGATGCGGTCTAGGTTAGGTTAGGTTAGGTCAGGTAAGGTCAGGCTAATTTCAAAATGCCCCATTTGAATATGCCCTATCTTGGAAATGGGGCATTTGTGGAGGAAATACCATTGAGGAAAATAGTCTTAGAATGGTCTAAATAAGTGGGTAATGAAGGTAGAAAAAACGTACGCAATAACGGTAATTCTTTCAATATTTACCGATATATTTCATTTGTAATTGATATGAACTTAATATATATAATACTATACTGCACTTTAATATAAGAGGAACATATAAGAGGCGCTCTTATTACGTGTTTACAATACACAGCTGATATGATTCTTCTTCCCCATTGGCTGGAAAAAGCGGGAACTATTTGAAAGCTCCTTCCTGATTGGCTAAAGGACATAGAAACTCCGAGAGGATTTAGGAACTCCTAAGTGTTAGGAAGGGTTTAGGAACTCCCCAGAATGTTTTGAGTATGGGCACTTAGGAAACGAGATAGGAGTTCCTAACCTGTTCCTACACTAGGCATTCCTAAGTGAGATAGGAAGGCTAATTTAGGAACTTTTTGAGTATCCGGCCCCTGTTTGGTGAGCACCGAGCGGGGACTCTGAGTAAACACGCCGTGGGCTCGTTGTCATTTATTCATATTTTGTAGTGTAAGTGAACAGTATAATATTATATAAAACTAGTCTTGCATAGCGCTAGTCAAATACAGGCTGCCATTGAGGACATGGAGAAATAAGTGTGCAATATTGTACTATCATAATTTGTGCTTCTTTAGTTTAAAGTTTTTTTTTTTTATTAATAGTTTGTATTGCACTTAAATTAAAAATTAATACATTCTGTACAATGACGCTCTTTTGCCCTTTTGGGACGTGTTATTTTTAGGAGTGTAGATTCGCGCGCTCATAGGTTTAAATACTCAAATAAATAATGTTCTTGGAAGACCCAAACAGTAGTTTAAGTTTCGCTCCAAATTAGTAGTGTACAACCCAAGGCCTAGAGATATTTCCCACTGACGTCAGGAAGTTATTTTTACGCAGGAAAACAGAAGTATAGGCCCATGGCCAAGGAATATTCCTTGGCCATGTATAGGCCTACCATTCTCCGTGAGTCCGTCACTGGTCCGTCACCGCCTAGGCAGCAAATAGCAACTTGTTGGCTGCCAACCGTATGATGTCTAAAAAGACGGTAAGAATGATTACTTATTTTAAAGCACATTCCTCATTAACTATAATGCATTTTTTTAAAGAAAAAATATTGGATACCTTTTGGATACTATTTTACATTATTTGGATACGTTTTGTATATTTTGGATACGTTTTTGGATACATTTATATTTTGGCCACTTGCAACACTGACTGTGGCGCGGTATGACATGTTGGGCCCACACGCATGCGCAGTTGGTACGTTCCAGTCGCATTCCACTTCCTACTGCTACAGTGGCCTTGACACAGGATAGCTTCCTGGCGGTGACCTCTTTTCAGTTTTCACTTTCTTTATGCCCTTTGCACAGACAGCATGGCAAAAAGTTCAACCCATTCCTCACATCTACACAGCCAGGCTAAAGAAATTGTCTTCAAATTAACAAATGAAAGCACAGTTATAAATAAAAGAAAAGAGAGAGAGAGAGAGAGAGAGAACGGTACTGAAAATTTGGCGGCAACACTGTAAAGAGGTGAAAGCCACACCACAGCATTAAATTTAGGCGAGTTTGACTATAGGCACTCATTCTTTCCCCGCAGCATCCAAGAGTGGAATCATCTCCCATCTCACGTAGTTAATAGCCCCACTCTTGACACGTTTAGAAATAAGATCACCAATCATTACCTCCCCAATCCTAATCCTCAACCCACAGTCCCTGACCCAATCCACCCTTATCCTAATCCTGCCCTGGATCCCTAAATCCCCCGCACAACCCCCGCATATTATGCCGCTGTAGCAGAATGAAGTGAAGCGTCCCGTGCGTCCATACTGCGCATGCGTGGGTGGTGGGGCTGCCAGGTGTTGCTAGCGTGGGTGATTGAGTTGCCAGATGCTGCCATATCCTACCCTACTATATATACATGTATTTTATATGCCTATTTTTAAAATCGTATACAGTTCATTTTTTAAAAGTTTGTGTTATAAATGGGAACAACTATAAGAGTTGCAAGCGATTGGCAGCAAAAAACAGTACATATGATGCCCCTAGTATGGAAAAAACTCATAAATATGCAGACGTTCGTACGGGGAGGTTGCTCTCCGCTGCTCTATGCTCGCTCCGACTTCCTACCTTCACACACACACACACAATCACAAGAGTTTAGTGCGTGTCTTTCAGCTAGGATTTCCTTCGTCAGATTCATTATTTTCCTTCATGTCTTTTGCTGCTTACTTGAGTAATACATCTAACTCAACTCGAATAATTTTTCTCGTTATATTTTAGAATAGTTATTACGTACGTACGTGTCCTTCGTCAGATTCCTCACCACCTATTAACAGAGCTCACTTCTTGCCTTATGGCCAACACTCTCATTCATCCACCACTCTCATTCATCCACCACTCTCACTCATTCTGCCCCTCATCCACCTCTCTCATTCATCCACTACTCTTATTCTGCCCCTCATCCACCACTCTCTCTCATTCATCCACCACTCTCATTCATCCATTACTCTTATTCTGCCCCTCATCCACCACTCTCTCTCATTCATCCACCACTCTCATTCATCCACCACTCTCATTCTGACCACTCATCCACCACTCACTCTCTTTCTGACCCTCATCCACCACTCTCATTCATCCACCACTCTCACTCACTCTCACTCATTCTGACCCTCATCCACCACTCACTCTCATTCTGACCCTCATCCACTCCACTCATTCTAACCCTCATCCACTCACTCTCACTCTCATTCTTCCCCTCATCCACTCACTCACTCTCATCCATCAACCACTCATCCACCACTCACTTTTATTCTGACCCTCATCCACCACTCACTCTCACTCATTCTGCCTCTCATTCACCACTCACTCTCATTTTGACCCTCATCCACCACTCACTCTCATTCTGACCCTCATCCACCACTCATCCATCCACCACTCTCACTCATTCTGCCTCTCATCCACCAGCCACTCATCCATCAATAATTATATATATCTTCTTCCATTCTATTCTCAGTTTAATCCACACTAACATACATCACTTTGTAGTGTGTGTGTGTGTGTGTGTGTGTACGTGTGAGTGAGTGAGTGTGTGTGTGTGTGTATGTGTATGTGTGTGTGTGTGTGCGGGTATGGTTATATATGTGTATGTATTTGTGTGTGTATGTGTATGTACGTGTGAGTGTGTGTATGGGTATATATGTGTATGTATTTGTGTATGTGTGTGAGTGTGTGTGTGTGTGTATGGGTATGTATGTGTATGTGTATGTATGTGTATGTACGTGTGAGTGTGTGTGTGTGTGTGTGTGTGTGTGTGTGTATGGATATATATGTGTGTGTGTGTAAATGGGTATAGCCTACTCAGGACTATAAAAAAAAAAATATAGACATGATCACTTTTTTTTTTACTTAACTATCCACTACAAAATTAGTAAGCACATATGGAAGTTAATAATTATGTTAAAAAAAAAAAAAAAATTAGGCGCCTTAGAGATAAACGATAGTAATTATCTTAAAAGTCACATTACTAGTATTAACTGAATCACAACGTCTCACCTTGATGTAGTGAGTAATAATAATAATAATAATAAAAGTAATAATAATGATAATAATAATAATAATAATAACAATAATGATAATAATAATAATAATAGTAATGATAATAATAATAATAATAATAATAATAATAATAATAATAAAATGATAATAAAAATGATAATAATAGTAATGATAATAATAATGATAATAGTAATGATAATAATAATAAAAATAATAATAATAATAATAATAATAATAATAAAAATAATACATTCACATTATCATCTGCATAAGTAGTATTCATTAAGATATTCACCTTATAATTTGCGTCATTAGGAACCTCATTAGTGGGGAGTGGTCAGGAGTCATGCATTTAGATCTGCTAATTGGTAGTTTCTTCCTTCACAAAGTATGAAATTATAATTGTTAACTCTAGGTGCAGTTATGGTAATCTTTGCTGAAGGATATAACACGTGGAGGGATGGAGATTTGAGGGTGGTGGTGTGAAGGTGAAGGAGGGGTGCAGGAGAGAAGGGAAGGGTGGGGTGAGGGTGAAGGAGGGATGGAGATTTGAGTGGGGTGGTGTGAAGGTGAAGGAGGGGTGGGAAGATGGAAAGGAAGGGTGTTGTAGAAGGAGGGGTGGGAAGAGGGAAGGAGGAGGGAGTATAGGAAGGAAGGGAAGAGTGTGTGGGAGGAGGGAAAGGTGTGTAGGAGGAGGGAAGGATGTGTAGGAGGAGGGAAATGTGTGTAGGAAGAGGGAAGGGTGTGTGAGAGGAGGAAAGGGGGAGAGAGTAGGAAAGTAGGGAAGGGAATGTGGGATGAGGGAGAGAGTAGGAGGGAAGGGAAGGATGTGTAGGAGGAGGGAAAGGTGTGTAGGAGGAGGGAAGTATGGAAGGGACACGTACATACGTACGTAATAACTATTCTAAAATATAACGAGAAAAATTATTCGAGTTGAGTTAGATGTATTACTCAAGTAAGCAGCAAAAGACATGAAGGAAAATAATGAATCTGACGAAGGAAATCCTAGCTGAAAGACACGCACTAAACTCTTGTGATTGTGTGTGTGTGTGTGAAGGTAGGAAGTCGGAGCGAGCATAGAGCAGCGGAAAGCAACCTCCCCGTACGAACGTCTGCATATTTATGAGTTTTTTCCATACTAGGGGCATCATATGTACTGTTTTTTGCTGCCAATCGCTTGCAAATCTTATAGTTGTTCCCATTTAAAACACAAACTTTTAAAAAATGAACTGTATACGATTTTAAAAATAGGCATATAAAATACATGTATATATAGTAGGGTAGGATATGGCAGCATCTGGCAACTCAATCACCCACGCTAGCAACACCTGGCAGCCCCACCACCCACGCATGCGCAGTATGGACGCACGGGACGCTTCACTTCATTCTGCTACACCGCCCATGAGCGGCCCTCTGCGGCACCCTAAACTTGAACTTGAAGGATGGTATACCCGCATAGGCCCAATACTCATGGGTTTATAAATTTGGTAATGAAAAGTGCAATTATAGATAATAATATCTGATGAGTGTGGTAATGACTAATGAGACCTATTTCATATGTGGCAATCCTGAGCCAAAGATACTGTGGCCCAAGGCCAAGAGATATACCAGGTCAGCAGCAGGACAATAACCCCCCCACTACAGGTATCAATTTCAGGGGGAGGAGCTTACTGCCCTTTGCATCGCGTCACTGGCCATCCAAAGAAAACGAGAGATTGAAGGAGACATTGGAAGGTGAACAAAAAGATTTGCCAGGAAGTCTGTTGAGAGAGAGAATTATATTTTATATTCGGAGAGAGAGAGAGAGAGAGAGAGAGAGAGAGGCATTAGAAGAAAGTGACACATAAATATTATATAAACAATTCATACAGACACACTATAACAATATAAGTCATATGCGTATTAACAAATGTATGTTAATAATAATACTATTAATAATAAAAGTAAGAATAGTAATAGGAGAGAATCAGACAGGCAGAATAACAAGAGAGAGAGAGAGAGAGAGAGAGAGAAACTGTGTATGTGTGTGCAGAGAGAGAGAGAGAGTATGTGTGTGTGTAGAGAGAGAGTGTGTGGGTGTGTATATATAGGTAGAGAGAGAAAGTATGTGTGTGTGGGTGTGCAGAGAGAGAGAGTGAATGGGTGTGTGGAGAGAGAAGAGAGTAAAGGAAAATCTGATAATTATCCCATGGGAACAGAGTCACATGGCATTAATTCCTATTAATGATTTTGAAATACCGCCCTACATCCATTTGAAAACAGAGCGGGAGACCAACACTGATGGACAGCCAAAAGTCAACTGACAGCATAGCCCTTTCTTGACCGTGAGTTTGCCCTTTTGCTGACGTCACAGATTCACTCACCCCCCAGGTGGGAGGTGAGGAGCGCAAGTGTCCTGACCTGGTATGCTGTGGCCACTTGTGTATATAGTAATGACAGAAACGTATGAGCAGCTAAATTAACATACTTATTTTCAGTCGTGCCAGAAACCACACGTGTTAAGTTTTGATATACTGATTGAAACATCTTTGCTAAAACTGGCTTGGAAGTGTCTTTCTGTTGTTCGTTACTGGTAAGATTGTCTTGCATATTCTCTAGGCCAAAAAGTGCTGAAAAGAACGTGGCTACATCATTTGGAATTACAATCTCGTTGTACTCCTTTTCTAGCTCACTAGCATCACAGAACTTGTCCTTCAAGTGAATATTATGCCACAAATGGTCCTCTATCAAAATTAGGTGGGAGATATCGGGGCCCTCTCAGACTTGAAAACACCCCTTGGCTCCAGCAGGACTTATATCTAGAAGTTCTAGACCGTGATCTGTTTTAACTTTTCCTATGCGGTGTTGTCCATGCAAATGATGTTCAATATTCTTAAATCCGATGTGAAGTAGTTTTGACATTATATCATTGTAATATGAAAATAATATAACAAAATTGTATCATATGCGATTATTCAATGGCAAATTACGAGTGATTGTCATTGAAACTGAACTTTGGTCTGTGTGTTATTCTTTCGCCAGATTGTGGTATTGTGTCTTTTCTTATTTCAGTTCTTCATTTTCTTGTCCTCCTCGGCACAAGTCATGAGTACAGACGAGTCCTCAGTCATGGTGAAGAGGAAGACCTTCTGGGAGCAGCAGGAGCCCTCTGAGGAAGCCATGATTCAAGCGGAGATAGACGGCTCACTCGCTGACGACGACGCTCACGAAATAATGGGCACCCTTCCAGACTTTCGGGGCAAGAGAGTCCTGGACCTTGCTGCAGGCATAGGGTTGGTTGATATATATATATATATATATATATATATATATATATATATATATATATATATATATATATATATATATATATATATAATACCTTCAAGGGTATGAGGGCTACTAAATTCCTCCAAATTAGGCCATCATACACACGACACCAGTGGTAATAATATTTGTTTCGTACATGATATACCGTAGCGTATACTGTAGATTCAGCAGCTCTAAAGATTCCCATGAAGAGGTTTTCCCCTTAATGGGCCTGCAGGAGGTTTACAGCGCGGCTGGCGAAGAAGGCCCAGTGGGTGACGGCGGTGGACCTGTGTGAGGCCTTTATCACTGAGAACAGAGCCAGGAACAAACGTCTCAACAACATCACCTACATTTGCCACGATGTTATCAAGTGAGTTCTCTTTCTAGACTCGCTTTAATCCGCCTCTCTTCCCTTTAAGTATATATACTTAAGTTGTCTAAAATTGCATTACATTTACCGAAAAAGACAAGGGAAAAAAACGAGGGGCCTGTACTTTTTCGGCGAGTTAAAATTAAAAAAAAAAAAAAAAAAAAAAAAATGAAGTATAACCAACGCCTAGAAAACAAAATAATGTATATATAATATTAGCTACCTATTAAGAAGGCCCCTATGTCTCTTCATGCAGCCTGTGCCTTCCTGCCGGGAGTGTGGACCTCGTGTTCAGCAATTGGCTTTTCAAGTACCTGACGGAGGAAGAGGTGGCTGTGTTGTTAACCCGCGCCCTCTCTTGGCTCGTACCAGGAGGACACTTTTTCTTCAGGGAGTCTTGTTTCCAATCCATGGGTCAGTTTTTGAGACTAAGGGCCGTTTGCAGGAATATCCACCCTGGTGTTGACGATGGCATAATAAAGGCACCTCCTTTTTGAAGTACAATATATCATTTGAAAAAGAGGTCCAAAATCATGTCCAATTTCAGCGTTCCATGTAGAATTTGACCAGTTGCATGCATGAAAGACTTATCGAAAGTATCCTACTATACACACGGTCTAGGTAGTCTATCTTGACCGTAACTGTACAGTACCTATCCTTCTCCTGCCACAGCTTCGGTACAACGAGCCAACAACCCGACCATCTACCGCCAATCCCAGTGGTACACGTCGATGTTGAGTCAGGCCAGGGGTTGCTGTGGTAATGGAGAGTCTTTTTATTTCACGCTCCTTTGCTCCAAGAACATGTTAGCCTACATAAAAGTACTATACCGTCTCTATTTAAACTTGTAAACAATAATGATGAACTTATATGTGTGTACAGGACACTCGCCAACATCAGTGCTGTCGCCTATCGCCTCACTGAACGTTTCTTGAAAGACAATATAAAGGATAATAATCGAACAAACACATTCACCATGAAAAATTATTAAATTCTTAGGTGTTACAGTTTACGAGCCCGTGAAGCTCGTTATCATGCTTTATGAGTTGGCAGACGAGGCACCAGCTGCCAGGCGCTGCAGCAATTATGTTGGTGGTTGTACCATTGAAACACACAAAACATTTTGAATACTAAACAATAATGGTATATGGTAACAGAATCTTCCAAGCCTACATAGAATTGTCTTAATTCTTTCTCTTCAGTTCATCATCATTAACTCAAACGATCGTATACATAAATATCCTCAACTATTTATTCCCTCACTGACCATTCCCGGGAATGTTTTGTGGTTCGTGATTCTACAAAGTACCGAGACTCTGGCAACCAAGTGTGTTTTCTGGCGCAAAAACGGATCCACTGTCAGCCACAACAGCCAGGAGGAGGAAATACGTGCTGTCCTTCGTTGCATCCTGACATCTCTCATGTAAGATCACACACACATACACAGATAAAGTCTCCTCAAGTGAAGTGCCACAATAATAATGAACTGCAGTAAATAGCGAAATGTATAAATGGTTTCTTAACAATAGATAGTGACGTTTCCCTGCTCGTTAGCTTCAGGGACTACGGGACTATTTAATTTAAGCTAATGTAAACAAACACGAAGTCCAACATAGAATAAGAATTATGTTTATATGTCTGCATTCATGCAGACAGGAATGGTATTGGCCGCGTCATGGGCGTGCCTGGAGAAGGGGCAGAAGATGTTGGAAGTGGGCTGTGGGGTGGGCGAGTCCACCTTCCTTCTGGCCGAGCGCTACGGGGTCCACGTCCACGGTCTGGATCTTTCCCCTAGCCTCGTGCACTCCGCAATAGACACCCAAGTAACAAAGACACCAGCAAATGTCAGTAGAAAGGTACACATTGTTTAAGAGAGCTGTTTAAGTTGTACAAGTTGGAGTCTAATTATCACTTTGAATAAATATTGTAATAAAACTTATTCCCTATTCGTATGCTGAGGTAGCCTATTTCCTGACAGAGTTTAGTATCCATCCAATTCTCCTAAAACAGTTAAGTGTCATTATTTGTTTAGCCATTCAGTTTGATTACAAGTGGTTTGCTCACAACCAGGTGCAGTTTGAGGTAAACACTAACATGCAGCCGACCACCTGTGACTCCAACACATTCCATCACATATACTGCCAACCCAATCTCCTCCACAAGATACCACATCTCCATCACACCCTGGCTCAGTACTACGTAAGTCAAGGGGACCGAGTAGACTTACAGCAGATTGATCCTAAAATGAATTAATATTTATAAATCAAATAACATTGAGTTGTGTAGATTCTCAAAGCCCTCGCTCGCTCGAGTTTGACTCTGAATATGATCCAGGTTTACTCTGTGTCCTCCTGCACCTTCAGAAGTTGTTGAGGCCCGGCGGGAAGCTGTTGGTGGGAGACTACTGTAGAGGAACGTCCCAATATCGTCCCAACCACTACAGTTCGTTGATTTGTTTACCTCCTCCTCCTCTGGTAGATTTTTACAAAACGCCCATAATAAAGGATTTTCTTAACATGGAGTTGCTAGATCTAGATGTGTTCAGTTAGATATACCAGAAGTCTTTGGTCGCCTTTTAATTATAATACGGTAGTTGCTCGATTAATTACCATAAATAGCTACATAATTGAGACTAGATCGGTTAGACCAGCTACGAAGTATGATTAAGTATGATTAAGCTTCAGTGTAATAATAATATTGGCGTGTGTGTGTGTTTTAGTGTGTGGAATGGGAAGCGTGGAGGGAGTGATCAAACTATTGAAGGAGGCGGGCTTCAAGGGCGTCACCAGCCAAGACCTCACGCAGGAACTCCTCAACGCACTCCACGACAACAACACCATCACCTACACCAACCTCCAGCAGAAACCACAACTTTATCAGATCTTCACTAACACCCATACAAACCACCAACAGGCTTCTGGACTTCAGCAAACCCACACTACCGACCACATCAACCACCCAAGAGCTTCAGAACTTCAGCAGACTCCCTTCAGTAACCACCAACTCCTGCAGCAGATTTCAGAAGATAGTCACGGGGTTAACCAGGACCAAGATCTAGATCTTGACCAAGACCTGGTCAGGACGGGAGGGGTAAGGTCTGGTGATGGGGGAGGGGGCGGGGGGAAATTTATTATAAAACTTGACAAACATTGAGGCAGGATGTTGATTGATTGAAGTTGCTGGAAGGTGGGGCGTGAAGTGGGGGGGGGGGGAAGGTGGAGTGTCAGTGTAGGAAAAAAAAGGGGAAGGTGGGGTATCAGTGTGGGAAGTAAAGGGGGAATGTGGGGGGGGGGGAAGGGGAGTGTCAGTGTAGGAAATAAAAGGGAAAGGTGGGGTATCAGTGTGGGAAGTAAAGGGGGAATGTGGGGGGGGGGGGAAGGGGAGTTTCAGTGTGGGAAGTAAATGGGGAAGGTGGGGCGTCAGTGTGGGAAATAAAGGGGGAAAGTGGAGTGTCAGCGTGGGAAATAAAAGGGGAAGGTATCAGTATAGGGCATGAAGTGGGGGGAAAGACTACAAATAAATAAATAAATAAATAAATAATGTTCTCAACTTTTCATCCCACAGCTGAGTAGGAGTGCCGGAGAGGAAAGGTTGGTGTGGACTCTCTTCACCGCCACCAAGTAGAAGACCAACACGAGAATAACAACACAAGACCCGTTTTGTTTTGTTGTCTGGATGGATGGGGCTTCTTTACCAGTTCCCTCCATCGTCTTAATTAAGGGACCCCGTGATGTAGTAAGAAAATTGGAGGTTAGTAAGTCCTTGAGATATTGACACGAAACACCACCTATATTGAAGGAGCATATGTTTCGTGGCATAGTCAGGAGGAATCAGCAGAAGCCACCAAGTCCAATACACGATCACAGGGTCCTTAAGTGAACAAGCACATAATAATTATTTATAAATGTAACCTGAGCGCACAAATTAAACAACTGCACAATTTACACCGTATTTTTGTTTTTCCCGTATTCAAGAACATTCGTGGTGTTGACGATGGCTTGGTACGATGTATATGGAATCATCATACCCATATTAAGCAATCTTTAACACCACATATATTATTGTGTTTTCGTTTCCCACATTCCTGTTTACTTTTTTTTTTTTTTTTTTTTTTTTTTTTTTTTTTTTTCGTTTCCCACATTCCTGTTTACATATTTATTTATTTATTTATTTTCCTCCCAGAACCCCAGAGGCCCACTGGTTGGTTGATTATCTTCACTGGTCACGGTTTTATTGTCGAACCACGGGGTGTATACTGAAGATACAGCTGGTATTGTTGTTGTTCTTTGTTCTATTTCATGTCTTGGAAACCCATAGAGATATTTTCCATGACGTATCCTTACACTTTACACACACACACACACACACACACTGTGCACAAGGGATGACACACACGCACACGCACGGGCCCACACAAACATAGTCTTTCCAATAGACACCTTCATCACATACACTTCACACACTCAATATTATACAGATATTGGCAGGTACTCTTAAGGGGAAAATTTGTGTTGGTAAATTTAGAACTGAATTCTCCAAACTATTCCAAGCAACAGAACACCATTATTTTTGCTTTTCTGGTTCTGTTTCCTGGCATACTTTGGAGGAATCAAGGCACTCCAATGTAGCAAAAGTGAATTACCCCCTTAATCCTCACACTTTCACATAGCATACACATCACACACCCAAGACTACATAAACATCATTAATGCGTACAACTTTATTTATTAAATGCAATGCAAACTCACCTACAGACAACTTGTAACATTACTGTATATATATTATATTCTCTCTCTGCTGCAGTGACCTTGACAGCGTTCAAGGTTAGCTTAGCCTTGCATTCCGGTCCCCAGCTCTCCCATCACAAACACTTATTTTTTCTCCCTATATATAACCAACCACTTGGGTAGTTACTAGATGTAAGACACGTTCAGCCATCTTCCACAATAAAGATTGACTGCAGCATAGTGTGGGTTGGACTGGGTGACCTCTGGGGCTGTCTACTGTCCAGTCAGATTGTAAAGTCCTGTGCTCTTTTTACCACAATTTGCATGAAGCACCCTACCACCATAAGGGAGGCTTCCATGTTCTGTAATATAGTACATATTGTAAAAAACAGACTGCAATAGACGGAAAATAAATACTTTAGCTATCAGATTTGCAAATTTTTTTATTTATTAACTTTTACATATGCATGCTTTTTTTTATCATTATTTTTTTCAAGAACAATACATAATTTTGGGAGTGATAGTTCTAATCGTATTCTTCAACATCATTTTAAGAGTTTATTGTATATCAGCATTACAACAAGCACAACAAATTTAGAGGAAGAAAAAAGATAAAGCTAGGCCAATAAGACCCGATAGCAAGAATGGGAAGGAGATAGCGAGAAAGGTTAGAACTGAAAGGAGTGGCTTGGGTCCAAAGAGGCACCAAAGCCCTTAAAGAACTACCAACATCCCAGCAGGCATAACCCCTCCTTCCCAATCCAGGACAAAGAAACAGGAAAAAGTATGAGTGGGTTAGTTTCTAGCTGTCAAGGGCTACTCCAGAATCAGAACCACTTGAAATGTATACAAATATGCAAAACGGACAATCTCCCTTTACTTCTGCTCATTTTTCGTAGCAATGGATCAGGCATCAGCACAAAGTGTAATCAGTGATCAACTGCAGTGAAGACATATCCAAACTTCTCGGAATTGGTAGCAGGATACTGGTGTAGAAGCACGTCCCCTACTAGTAGTGATGATAAGGTTGGGGGTTTGGCTTCATATGTAAGTGGATGTGGAAATGAAGGCGGTTTTGGAGATGGTGCTGCCGAGTATTCAGTTAAAGATGGCCTGGACCCCCCTGCATGAACTGAGGTTGCATCTTCCTTAGCTGGAATCTCTTCTGGCTCAACGGGAAGATGGGCTCCCTCAGCAACAAAACCAATGCCAGAACCTGCTCTATAATTGACTGTAAGTCTGGTGGGATTGTCAGGAGGAACAAAACTATATGATCCATGCACGTTGAGGTTGGGATCTGCGCTCTCGGTTCTGGAACTGTCACCAGCATTATAGCTGAAGGAATAGGAAGCATCAGAGTGAGAAGACTCAGATGGACTGGGAACAAACTCTGATGCACTGTACCCTCCTGCAGAAGGAGTATCTGATGGAGAATGGAAGGAACTGTATTCTCCAGCAGACAACCCAGTGGCACCAGAGGCTCCTGAGGCAGCTAGAGCATTGGCTTCTTCTTCAGAAAGTATCGGGTAGATCTTTCCAGTAGGAATACCACTTTCTGCTCCTGGTACTGGGGGTCCCTGCGGAAGATGAGCACCTTCAGCAATGAAACCAGTATCAGCTCCAGCAGTGTACTGTATATTACGTTCAATGCCATCATCAGCTACAAATGAAAATCTTCCATTGACTTTATTTTGGGCATCACCAGACTCAGAACGAGAGCTGTCTGAATTATCGTAGGAGAAACTGTAGCTACCATCTTCACCTGCACTGCTTCTTACACGTGCAGCCTCAACTGGAAAAGAGGCAACAGGAACAGGTGATGGCGTTGGAGATAATGAAGGGTTTGGGTCTCTAGCATAGCCAACTGGGGCTGCATGGTATCCAGTTGGAGATGGTGCTGCCGAGTATTCAGTTAAAGATGGCCTGGACCCCCCTGCATGAACTGAGGCTGCATCTTCCTTAGCTGGAGTCTCTTCTGGCTCAACAGGAAGATGGGCTCCCTCAGCAACAAAACCAATGCCAGAACCTGCTCTATAATTGACAGTAAGTCTGGTGGGATTGTCAGGAGGAACAAAACTATATGATCCATGCACGTTGAGGTTGGGATCTGCGCTCTCGGTTCTGGAACTGTCACCAGCATTATAGCTGAAGGAATAGGAAGCATCAGAGTGAGAAGACTCAGATGGACTGGGAACAAACTCTGACGCACTGTACCCTCCTGCAGAAGGAGTATCTGATGGAGAATGGAAGGAACTGTATTCTCCAGCAGACAACCCAGTGGCACCAGAGGCTCCTGAGGCAGCTAGAGCATTGGCTTCTTCTTCAGAAAGTATCGGGTAGATCTTTCCAGTAGGAATACCACTTTCTGCTCCTGGTACTGGGGGTCCCTGCGGAAGATGAGCACCTTCAGCAATGAAACCAGTATCAGCTCCAGCAGTGTACTGTATATTACGTTCAATGCCATCATCAGCTACAAATGAAAATCTTCCATTGACTTTATTTTGGGCATCACCAGACTCAGAACGAGAGCTGTCTGAATTATCGTAGGAGAAACTGTAGCTACCATCTTCACCTGCACTGCTTCTTACACGTGCAGCCTCAACTGGAAAAGAGGCAACAGGAACAGGTGATGGCGTTGGAGATAATGAAGGGTTTGGGTCTCTAGCATAGCCAACTGGGGCTGCATGGTATCCAGTTGGAGATGGTGCTGCCGAGTATTCAGTTAAAGATGGCCTGGACCCCCCTGCATGAACTGAGGCTGCATCTTCCTTAGCTGGAGTCTCTTCTGGCTCAACAGGAAGATGGGCTCCCTCAGCAACAAAACCAATGCCAGAACCTGCTCTATAATTGACTGTAAGTCTGGTGGGATTGTCAGGAGGAACAAAACTATATGATCCATGCACGTTGAGGTTGGGATCTGCGCTCTCGGTTCTGGAACTGTCACCAGCATTATAGCTGAAGGAATAGGAAGCGTCAGAGTGAGAAGACTCAGATGGACTGGGAACAAACTCTGATGCACTGTACCCTCCTGCAGAAGGAGTATCTGATGGAGAATGGAAGGAACTGTATTCTCCAGCAGACAACCCAGTGGCACCAGAGGCTCCTGAGGCAGCTAGAGCATTGGCTTCTTCTTCAGAAAGTATCGGGTAGATCTTTCCAGTAGGAATACCACTTTCTGCTCCTGGTACTGGGGGTCCCTGCGGAAGATGAGCACCTTCAGCAATGAAACCAGTATCAGCTCCAGCAGTGTACTGTATATTACGTTCAATGCCATCATCAGCTACAAATGAAAATCTTCCATTGACTTTATTTTGGGCATCACCAGACTCAGAACGAGAGCTGTCTGAATTATCGTAGGAGAAACTGTAGCTACCATCTTCACCTGCACTGCTTCTTACACGTGCAGCCTCAACTGGAAAAGAGGCAACAGGAACAGGTGATGGCGTTGGAGATAATGAAGGGTTTGGGTCTCTAGCATAGCCAACTGGGGCTGCATGGTATCCAGTTGGAGATGGTGCTGCCGAGTATTCAGTTAAAGATGGCCTGGACCCCCCTGCATGAACTGAGGCTGCATCTTCCTTAGCTGGAGTCTCTTCTGGCTCAACAGGAAGATGGGCTCCCTCAGCAACAAAACCAATGCCAGAACCTGCTCTATAATTGACTGTAAGTCTGGTGGGATTGTCAGGAGGAACAAAACTATATGATCCATGCACGTTGAGGTTGGGATCTGCGCTCTCGGTTCTGGAACTGTCACCAGCATTATAGCTGAAGGAATAGGAAGCGTCAGAGTGAGAAGACTCAGATGGACTGGGAACAAACTCTGATGCACTGTACCCTCCTGCAGAAGGAGTATCTGATGGAGAATGGAAGGAACTGTATTCTCCAGCAGACAACCCAGTGGCACCAGAGGCTCCTGAGGATTGGAGAGTATTGGCATCTTCTTCACGTGCACGAGATGCCACAGAGTATCCAGCTGTAGGTTGCTTCTCTGGTACTTCTGGAGCAACTGGAAGATGCGAACCAGAAGGAATGAATCCTCGTTCATCAGCTGTGTACTCAAGACTGTAGCTAGTTCCTGTAGCGTCTTTATATCCAAATGCTCCACTGACTTTTCCAGGGGTTTGTGACATTGCTCTTTCATATGCGTCTTCACCAGTGCTATAGCCATACTTGTAGGTACCATCGTCGTGATGAATATGGTACTGGGAGCGAGTGCCTGAGGTCACATCAGGAATGTTGTATTCAGAATCAGGACTTGGAAAACTTAGTGTGCTAACCACCGCCAAGGACAACACAACCTGAAAGATTTGAATAAATTAGAGAGACATTTTACTTACGTACTGAAGAGTTAATATTAGTGGTGCCAACAGGATTTAATGAGGTGGAGGTAGCACATCAAACAATTTATTTTGAAATACACAATCTTGTGAATGCAGAGAGGCAAGGAAAGTTTATCTAAATTCATAACTTGTCATTGTAGTACTTGATGAGGGTCCAAGTCGGGCCAAAACTTTACAACTCCAGAAAAATACATGCTTTGAAATTCTGTGAGCTTTGCCATGCCAACACACAATAGAATATTCACTAATGCATCGGAACCATCTGTCAATCACATTACACTGGTGTGGTGGCAAGCAGAGTTTTCCACGGAAAGTATTTATTTCCATACTAACAATAATAATCATCGAGTGACCACCATAAACGAGTTACAATATCGAGTAGTAATCTTAGAAATTAATTCTTATACTGTATAAGATTAACTTTTCAACTCAGATGATTTCTTTACTGATCACAAGTAAAGATCACATCCTCATGTTTATCTTTCACCAAGAAGTACGTAAAAGGCAGCAGATATCAGATCACTTTTCTCAGTTACCCAAATGCATGTGGTCAGTACACAATTTTCCCAGGTCAGTACACACACCAGGTCACTTTCCCAGGTAATAAGAGGTCAGCAGGTACTTACTAAGCTAGTCCAGGTCGCCATGGTTGGGGCGGAGGACAGTATGGCTGTGATGACTTCCAGCAGGCCTCCTGCACTTTATATACCCAGCCCTCCCTCCAGTCAGCCTCTCTTTGCATGTCCGGGAGTGGGAGGGTGGAAGTGGACGTGTTGGGGGGAGATGGAGGGGAGAGGTGGAGGAATAGCAAAGGGAGGAGGGGAAGATCAGGTGTTGGGAGAGTGTTTGAGGACTTAGAGAGGTGTAACAGGAGGAGGGAATGGAGGGGGAGATGGAGGAGCAAAAGGATGGGGTATATAGGTATGTGTGTTGAGGGAAGTGAGTTGCCTAAAGATCAGTGTTATATTATAGGACCCATACATTCCATTATAATTTTGATAGTGACAAAGGTCTCACTTGTATAACATCAAACGCCAACTGGACACAGTCGTAAGTTGAGCTAATAAATGACAAATGAATATTAATGTAGAAAAAAATGAATTGATGATAAAGTATAAAATCTGGGTATTACTGAGTACATCAACTTGCAACCGGATCAACAGTGTAATGAAGTCAAGAAAATTGCTAATTAAAGTGGAAAAATTACAGAAAGAACTCACAAATTCATATCCTCTTCCTCCTCCTTGCCATCATCATCACCATCATCCCTTGAACGGTCCTCTTCCCAAACCCTGCCATCCCTTCCCTCTATCATCATCACTTATAGCTTCCAGATCCAGGTTTATCGTTCACCTACATTCTCTTCCTTCTCCTCACCCCTCCCTCCACACTACACCATCCTCCTCCTCCTCCTCCTCCTCCTCCTCCTCACTCCTCCACCCACCCACCTCACTTTCCTTCCCTACCTATAATACATTCCCTTTCCCCTCCTCCTCCTCACCCCCCACCAACCTCACCTTCCGTCCCCACCCCCACACACCCCATCCTCCTCCTCACCCCCCACCAACCTCACCTTCCTTCCCTACCTACATTCCCTTTCCCCTCCTCCTCCTCACCCCCCACCAACCTCACCTTCCGTCCCCACCCCCACACACCCCATCCTCCTCCTCACCCCCCACCAACCTCACCTTCCGTCCCCACCCCCACACACCTCATCCTTGTACACATGGGTGGAGGTGCTCTGGTTTACGTTCACTATAACAAATGTATTAGGGAAGACGATGAATTTTGGGATATACCTGTAGTGGTCGACCTTGCCTGGATTATCTGTGTGTGTGTGTGTGTGAGTGTGTGTGTGTGTGTGCGTGTTCAATTGTATCACCCCTATCTATATACTGTATGATAATGTGTATGTGGATGTGTGTGTGTGTATGTTTATTTGTGGACATCTATGTGTGTGTGCTTTTGTGAGAGTGAGTGTAGATTGGATGTACTGTATGTATGCAGTGGTGTGTGTGTGTATAGCAACTGGTCCAAGGTCGCAGTGGAGGATCCTCTCCCTGTTAAACACACACACACACAGGTGGTGGGATGGGAGGGCCAGAATGGACATCTTTAAAAGGGAAGCTGAAAGTGAAGGTTATAGGTATGGGGGACATGTGTGTGTGTGTGTGTGAATTCATTTCAAATCGCATTACCTATACTTCTCTATAATCATCCCCCTTATTTTAAATACCTTCGTCAGCTGTACAGTATTATATTTGTATATAATCAATTGTATAGATGAACGTTTTTCCTAACTGTATTGATCTCTTAAAAGGACTATTGTTTTGAGTGGTTCAGTGGGACACCGATTCCTCCAAGCTATGCCAGCAAACACACTAGTATGCAGTAGCCTACTTCAGCATAGCACAGAAGCATGCAGGGATCTCTGTTTTGTTGCATAATTTGGAGGAATCAGTAGACCTCACTTATTTCCAACAAAATAGAAAACCCATCATTACCACCACCACCACCCAACAAATTATTTACATAAATTTACATACACATTATACACACTTCATTCACATACACATTATATACACTTAATTTTTATTTACACACCTGGTGGCCCAGGAGACGCCAACTGCACTCAAAATGTAACTGTAAAGGTTGATAATTTCCTTCGTCTTCGTGTGTAAATATTTAGGTTCAGAACATTAACTCCATCTGCATCAATTCATTATACAAGACGCACCCAGCCAGCCAGCCAGTTAGTGAGATGGACAGTCAGTAGGTAAATTAGAGACTGGTCAGACATTCAGCCAGTCTTCTTGTTATAGTCAATCACTCAAATAACCAGCCAGCCAGCCAGCCAGTCGTCTAGTCAACCACTTAATTAGCCGCCCAGTCATCTAGTACATAAATCAGCCAGTCAGTCAGTCGTTAACAACTCAATTAGCCGGCCAATTATCTAGTATATACAGTAAGTCAGCCAATCAGTCAGTCATCTAGTTAACCGGGCAGTCATCTAGTATATAAGCCAGTCAGTCAGCCAGTCACTCATTCTCATTCCACCGTAAAGGAAGGACGAGTTGAAGACAAGGTGTACAATTAGTAAACAAGTATCAGCCCACAGACAGACAGACTAGTTTGGTTCAAGGAGAGAGAGAAAGAGAGAGAGAGAGAACTGCGATCGATTAAGGGGGCCAAAACAAACTCACCTTCACTTTATATAAACCAAATAATGAGAGAGAGAGAGAGAGAGAGAGAGAGAGAGAGAGAGAGAGATGCGATCGATTTAATAGAGGACCAAAACAAACTCACCTTCACTATAACCATGACTAGGTATGGCTATTTTTCTTGACATGCATAATAAAACTTAACAACACAAAACAATGAGGAAAGCTACGGTACAGTATCTTGGTCCAGGCTAGACAACATCCTACTTCATCCTGCATACGCCTACCTTTGTATCCATGTATCGTCTCTCTTTGCTTTGCTTTGCTTTACTGGGTTTATTTAATTTATTGTGAGCAAATTGGAGGGCTCCTGATTCCTTTCACAAATATATATTCCACGAAACAGGCAGTCTAGTTAGTACTAGTCTTTCAATTATACCCGTAGTGGAGCTATTTGGTACCACAGTTTGGAGGGCAGCTGATATTCAGAATATATAAATATACAGTATGATAAACAAGCAGATAAAATATTCTAGTCTAGCCTATAGTGCCCCTTAGAATTCCCGCCATCCATCACCGACGCCTCCTTCCTTCACAAATACAAAACAGTACCATCATCGTTGTGGAAGTGGCCTTGACTTGCCGCACCCTACTCTATTTTTTTTTTTTTTTTATCTTTTTTCATTAGCCTGCTGGTGAAAATGTACATACATATCTTGGCTTCCTCATTTCATTTCTTGACTAATTTTTTTGGTAAATGCAATGCAATCCGAGACAACTAACGCCAAAGGTTTCACACCTAGGTAGCCTACTAATGTATAATATTTAAATTGACTCCTCATATGTGAATTGAATATATGGATTGAAATGTTTATTGGCGTTGGTTCAGCGAGAGTGAGGGTGGAAAAACGAGACAAGAGAAATTTAAGGGCACAGGGTGAGGGGACTGGGACAAAGGTGGACAAAGGTGGGAAAGGCCAGACAAAGCGAATGAACTAAGGGCTCGGGGCGAGGGAAGAAGCAAGGGCGGGAAAGGCCAGACAAAGAGAATGAAGGGCACAGGGAGAGGGGACTGGAACAAAGGGAGGGAGAAGGAAGGTTGAAAAGGTAGGCTATGAGAGCTTCAGTTAGCATCCTGCCAGGCTGGTGTCCTTGCACCAATCACATTCACCAGTTTATTTATTTATTTTTTTTTTTCTGGCGGACATCTTCACTGGATCTGCCCATGATAAACCTGGAATACCTTTTTGTTTTTTCTGTGATTTATATACAGCCTTGGTCCTTCTCCCTTATAGAGTGTAGGGCTATCTATCTGCACCTCAACATTCATCCGTTTTAGCTATTTAAGGTGGGGAGGGGTAACCTGTGCAAATTCTTTATGTTAAAACAAATATACACTGAACTATTAACCCATTTTAGCGAGTAACGGAGAGTAATTTCTATATGTACGTATTCCTTCTGTCATAACTTATTTAATAATAATTACATTTGAGAGTAATTATTACTCATGGTAAAGGTACAGAAGTGGACCTTACTGTATAATGGATATTTTACTGTCATTACCCACTATTTTGGACCATTCTAAGACACTTTTCTTCTATGGTTTTTCTTCCTCAAATGCCCCGTTTCCAAGATAGGGCATATTCAAATGGGGCATTTTGAAATTAGCCCGACCTTACCTGACCTGACCTAACCTAACTTAGACCGCATCAGACTACCGGGACCTAACCTGGGCAAACTACCGGGAAATAATCGTGATAAAGTACAATAAATGACAGGGGTAAAATACTAGGACCCAGCCGGATCTGGCAACACTGCTGCAGATTGTAATGAAATGAAATAAATTGGTGAATAATATATAGTATACGACGTAAATTAAGGTAGGAAGTGTATTATAAAGGCAGAACAATAGTAAAATGTGTGTTTCCCCCACCCGTCAACCCCCGATTTCCATCGGGCCCCCCATGTTTCTAAGGGTATTGGGAATGGGGCATATCTCGAAAACGGGGCATTTGAGGAAGAAAAACCATAGAAGAAAAGTGTCTTAGAATGGTCCAAAATAGTGGGTAATGACAGTAAAATATCTATTATACAGTAAGGTCCACTTCTGTACTAATACCTTACTCTCAAATGTACAATTTATTCATAAGTTATTTGCAACACATGCAGACGTCAGCGAGTTTCAAACCTGCAATGATAACCTAATGATGGTTGATCGTTGTTTATACTTGTACGCAAGTGTGAGACTTATAAATGTCCCCCCCCCCACACACACACACATCAAGGTACGTACAGTCGGCAAAAAAAGTTTCGTTACCACCCCTACGTTAATTTAACCAAGGGTAAGCCCGGTAGGGTTGGTACTCCGCGGACATGCAGCTGTGACCACAGAGCTAAAAGTATAGAGCTCGCTACCCTCCCCCCCCCTGGCGTGTCGCCACCACAGAGCTAAAAATATAGAGCGCTGAACCCTGTGTTATTAGATAGGGGAGGAGTGTCACAACAGGCGAGCGCTCTATTGTATAGATACTTGCCCATTGAACTCCCGTACGTACTTGTATAGTATGTTTCTTTCCACAGTTATTGACATTTCCCTGATTTGTAAAGCATTGTATCTTGTTATCTAATTATAAAGGTTTTGTTAAATCAATTAACAAGGCTCAGATAATGTCCATAGGGAAAATTATGCAAAGAAATTAAACTTAAACTGGTTTATTAAACAAGACAAATATATATAACTGTAATCTGTCTCCCTCTCCCTCCACTTACCTTACATACATACATACATATTACTCTAGTGTGACATTCATACATACATACATATTACTCTAGTGTGACATACATACTTATTACTCTAGTGTGACATACATACTTATTACTCTAGTGTGACATACATACATACAGTCGTGGTCAATAATAATCATCCACATATAGGTAACTTTAACAATTTACTGTGTAATGTTTTCATGTTCACATACTATTTTATTGTTTTAAGTAGTGTGTAGCTGTTTGTATTAAATTAAACGATGGCACTATACATATTTATTGGAATGTTTATCAGCTAAGGAACAGAGGGAAGCTGTCAAAATCTTACGTGAGTTACTCCTATATGGATGATTATTTTTGACCACGGCTGTACACTACTTAAAACAATAAAATAGTATGTGAACATGAAAACATTACACAGTAAATTGTTAAAGTTACTCATATGTGGATGATTATTATTGACCACGACTGTATGTATGTATGTCACACTAGAGTAATATGTATGTATGTCACACTAGAGTAATATGTATGTATGTATTAATGTCACACTAGAGTAATATGTATGTATGTATGTAAGGTAAGTGGAGGGAGAGGGAGACAGATTAGTTATATATATTTGTCTTGTTTAATAAACCAGTTTAAGTTTAATTTCTTTGCATAATTTTCTGTATGGACATTATCTGAGCCTTGTTAATTGATTTAACAAAACCTTTATAATTAGATAACAAGATACAATGCTTTACAAATCAGGGAAATGTCAATAACTGTGGAAAGAAACATACTATACAAGTACGTACGGGAGTTCAATGGGCAAGTATCTATACAATAGAGCGCTCGCCTGTTGTGACACTCCTCCCCTATCTAATAACACAGGGTTCAGCGCTCTATATTTTTAGCTCTGTGGCTGTGACTCGTGTCATCCGGGACATGCTGGACGGGAATTGTCATTACCCCGGCAGTGTCAACTTCTTTATATCAAAAGTTTAGCTGATTTTAAATTAAATTTTGAGTGTTGAAGAACTCCTACTATTTAACTATTCATTATTAAACATAAGGAAATGTGTTTTGAGTATTTTAGAACAAGAATAACCGTGAAATACCCAGAAAAATAGTACTGGCTGAAAGAACGTCATTCCTACTTGGCTGCCCATGAGACACTGAGGGGCATTGGCCAGGGGCAGGGGCACGGACTTATGAAGGCCGGGGGGTGGCGGATATACGACACTCACAAGTCAGGCGTACCAACATTACATCACACTGTTTTAGGGATGGTAACGAAACTTTTTTTGCCGACTGTACAGTTTGTACATTTGCCCACACATGAATCTGGTAGCCTCGCTACTTACGAGATACCTACAACAGGAAGGAAAGTGAGCAAAAGTTATAGTTTGTTGACAAGCAGATAGTAATAATATTTTACTGTCTGCCTGTCAACAAACTACATCTTTTTTCACTTTCCTTTCGTTGTAGCCACCTCACAAGTAACGAGCCATACCAGCTTCATGTGTGGGCAACTGTACAATCGGCAAAAAAAAATATTGGAACTCCCCTATAAATAGTTTTAGTTAATTTCAATGTAAGGATGGTTCCAATACTTTTTTGCCGACTGTACAGTAGATGACAGTTTCTTATTTAATATATCGATGTTGATATTAATTGCCGAGATGATTGTGTGCAAAGAGCATTCGCAGATTAGTTCGATACGTATGATATAATCGAAAGAGATGACACACACACACTATCCGGATCTTCGTTAGTATCCTCACCAACACCTATATTCACACCCACACACAGCTGTTCCTTCTACCACCCACTCCATATTATTCCTCATCTGTCTTCTATTTTTGTTTTATCCTGGCGAAAATGCACCGACTCTATGCTAAGTAATATGACCTTAGATCCACGTTTCGCTTACATCTAGTGCATATTTTTGGATTTAATTATATATATTGTAAAATCTACTTTTTCGCCTGGTTAGCTTCATAAAATATACAATAAAATGTATAGGCTAATACATTTAAAACATCATCATAAATAAATACACGTATAACAGTTGGTGAATGTGTATAACAGTTGATGAATACCTATAGATTCATAGATAAACTGTTAAAGAAATAAGTACATATACTGACCGGCGTAGGGCGTATACAAATTGTCCCTTCCCATTCCAGCAGCCTCCACAAACTGTAAAATTTTATATAGCTATGAGGAACCATACGACATGAAGGTTTTATGCAGAGAGTCAAGTTGTGTGGTCGTCGTGGTAGTAATGGTGGTGGTATATGGTAGTGGTTGTAATAATGGGGGTGGTGGTGTGGTTGTGGTAGTAGTGATGTAGTTAGTTGTGGTATTAATATTGTGGAAGCTTGAAGTAGTGATAATAGTAGTATGTAATAGCAGCAGTGGTAGTAGTGGTGGTGATGGTTGTGGTAGGTATGATAGTAATGGTAGTACACTGTCACCAAGATAACACACACATACACACACACACACTATACCTGCTGGGTTAGGAGGATGGGCACAGGGAGGGAGAGGGGAGGGAGGAGGGAGATATATAATAATAATCGCTGTAACCTTGAGATTGTAGCTGGAAGGGATAGGCTACTCGTGAGGTGGTTAGGTCAATGCTGGGGTAAAACCTTTGGGTAAAACATCCTTGTCCTATATTACTGTACACATGCACGCAAACCAAGGCCAAGGGCAAGGTAAATCTATAGCTATCTCTTATCCCCTTAACGACGAAGAGTGTGTGTGTGTGTATCATCCCCTGAACTATGGATTGTGTGGTGTGACTGTGTGCGTGTGTTGTTCCCTATGCATAATTGCCATTTAATTGCCTGACATGTGGTGTTGTGTGTGTACTGTTGTCATTATCCAAATATGACTGTGATATCAAAATGGTTAAGGATGTCTGCAACCAATTCACCAAAACCCACTGGACATAACCCCGGGAATTACTGCATCAATCTCTTTCCCATCTACTCATTATCACAATGTAACACTACTATTTCACACGGGAAAAATTATCAACGCATATAGCCTACTCTTTGATAACACCTGGAAGAATGGCTGGCTGGTGGAGTTATCATTGAGCCTTTAGTAGGTGAGTGCGTACAATACCTTTAACGTCCATATGACATAGCGGTTGAGTTAATTTATGGCATGACTCGGGAACATTTTAGACCAGTTCACTTTTCCTTGGTCACTCCCTGTCTCACATGGTATTCTTCAAGGTGAGTAGCTCATCTGGTTACCGGTAACAGTACTTTACAAGCCACAGGTATCAATTCATCAACGGAGGCCCAGAGATCCTTTCTATACAGACACTTTATTTCACTCACATAAACAGCCAAATTGTAATTTATTCGTCGGAGTAGGCCTATTGCCTGTAGTGATATGGGCAATACTTTAAAGGTTTGGGCGCTCCAGGCGCTCCTTCGTCCCCAGCCACTCCCTTTCAGTTCTTCAACTTTCCGTTTTTTTTTTTTTTTTGCTTGTCTAACATCTCTATCACATTCTCCTGAATTTACATGACCTCCCTGTTGCGGCACCTAATAATATCAATCAATCTTTAATCATCCCAATAAGTTCCTAACTGCTCTTAAAGATGGAAGAAGAGCACTTACCTGTTTTATATTGTTATTTTTGAAGGTGTTAACTAGCCAAGGCCTTCTGCTTTACTGTTACACGGGAGTAGGCCTAATAAGTAATTGTCCAGCAGGTTGCACAGCTTGGACTTAATAGTAAACAGTGCTAAACACCCGTGCCGTGACCCATCTATCGTTTGCTTTTGATTTGAAGTTTTTACTTTTGGTGATGATGATGGTAGGCTGATGTGAAGCTTTTACAACGGCACATCATAATAGCAACTGTAACATAATTCAAAGTTTAAATATCAAACAAATTAAAACTGTTTTTGCCAGCCATTATAGGAATTGACTGACCCAATATAGCTATATAGCCTATAGGCGCAATCTACAATTCAACTCGCGTATGGAATAAGGCTTTTCAGCTCCTTATATGGAGTTATTGTTTCATTACATTACCAAATAACAGCGTGAGCTGCCGTAAGTTGCAGCGAAAAAAACAATCAACCCTTAATTTGGTACACAGACCAAATATCAAGTCCCATATATATCTCCTATTTGTATTACTTCTATTACAGTTTGTCATGTAACCGTTATTCACAGTATTATATAACAATGTAGTTATTTACCAAAGAATTATTTAGTCTTATATAGGGTCTCTACGGTGGACCAGATGGGCTATATAGGTTCGACAGCACCCCATTGGCCCATTGTTCTGCTCTCAACCCCAGCACCCATTAGAGTCAAGACTAGAGGCAATAGGTTATCTTCAGTCAGTCAACATATATAACTATTCATCCTTATTTAACAAACAACTCCTCTTGGACATTGCAAATAAGCCACAGATATTTTGTGAGAGGGAGATCCGAATAATTAAATCCCAAAGGCAAAAAATTACACCACAGTAATGTATAGTAACTCATGGAAGATGGACTTACATCTCGCATAATTTTATACACTATTCTAATCAATCCCAGACATTTATGAAAGGTCTACATTCTACAGGAATCCCTCAATCCATTGTAAAAGACTTAATAAATGTACCAGAGTAGTTCCCAAGGTGTATAATTAATAATGTAAGGACAATAACAGAATGAAGAAGGCCATTTTTGTATTGCTCTCTTTCTAGCAGGTAGGAAGTACAATAAAGTCAGCAAAAGTGAACAAAGACGTACAATTTCTCTGATGAACAAACATACATGTTATTATACTTCTTTTTGGCAACATAAAACATACTTAAGCAATGGCTTTTGTAGTTTTCTGACAAAAAGTACTTTCTTACATTGGGTTTGATACACTTTTTAGTTGCTTCAGCAATACTGCCACAAATTATCTGACTAAACTATGAATCATTACCTCAAACAGAATAACAATAATAACCTTTCAAAGTTCCATACAAAAATCTGTCAAAATAAGTAACTTACATTTCTCTAAGCGTACTTTTTTCTGTGCTTTCTCCAGTCTAATATCAGCGCCAATAAATCAGAACTTCTCATGATCAGTCTCATGCCCATAAGTTTCCTGTAAACACTAGTACAATAATTGTGACACAAATCATGAATTAGCTCTTACACTAACTACAGGACAAAAATATCGGATACTGAAAAAATCATATATTGGAGAGAAACATGAGGGAAGATCTTTCCTATATCATCCAATTTAAATTTTCCAATGGTTTGCTGAATATCCTTAAGAATTCACTTCATGTTAGGTAAATAATATGGGATAAACATGCACCAGACCAGAGAGGTCACATGGTGTTCAGATGATAAGAGAAAACGGACACATTTATTCATATGAAGTTTACTACCCATGTGTAATGAAATCTCTACTGTGCTCTACCAGATGTGCTCGTCATTCACAAATTCTAAAGGAGCAAATTTTCTTTGTTTCTGGCACTTAACCCAACAAAAAGTATTAAGAAGTCTAGTACACAAATTTCAAGAATATGGTATTAGGCAAATTTTGAGTTACATTTGTTCTGCAATTGACCACTGCAATGTCATAAGTTTTTATGGTAAGTCATTCTATTCATTCTGAGTTCTTGAATCCCAGAACAGGTGTGCACAGCTAAGTATCTATAGGAATCAATATCAGTTATCTATATAGACCCATAGGATAACAATTTTGTGTTCTTATACAGTATTTCAACTTCTTAAAACAAAGATACATTTTTAAATGACATTTATAGGACAAAGTTTTACTACTAGAGAGGATATCAATACTGTACATGAATAGTCGATGTCCTTTATTAATTTTTTAATATTTATTCTTTTAAATAATAATCATGCTCATAGACTGGAATGAATCAACTCATGGTCAGTAGTTTGTGCAAATCCAGTCTAGATAAACCTAGTCTTTTGATGTGACTGAACAATGAAAACAACCTCCAAGACTTCAAACTCAGGGCTTTTCCAATGTTTGTGGCTAACATGAGAAAAGGCACCAACTATAACATTTATTAATCAATCCGTTTGAGTTACCCTACAGAACTGATTTCACCTTTCATCATATCCCTGATAATATACTTACTCTTCATTACTCATTCAAAGGAAAGATTCTGGGGATCGGTAACTTCCAATTCTTCCACACACACCCCTTCAATGTGTACTGGATATGTGAACATTTGCATGCAAGAGTAAAGTCATGGATGAGAAGTGGACAATGATCAGTACACAGATTTAATACAAAGCCTGCAGAGTTATTACACTGATCATCATCATCGCCTGCTCTGTCCATCTCTTCTAGTTTACACCCTAAAGTTCTGTCCCTCTTCCTGCATTTCAGTCTAATTATCAAAAGTATGTGCCAACCTGAGTGGAGAAGCATATTTGTATTATTATTGTCTTCCACATACAGTACTGTATAAGTGCTGTAGGCTACTCATATTTGTATACAGCACAGTACTGTACATCTCTTCAGTCCAGCACATATATAATTTTCAATTTTGAGTTAAACCTCGTTAACATTATTGCTATCAGAGATGTAAACACATTTGTATACACTGTCAGAGTTATTTGGCCTTTTCATCAGCAGAGTTTAGATGTGAAATAAGGGAGACAGAACTTATATGGGAGCCTGTACAGTTGCAGACAATAGTTCTTTACCATTCAAGTGAATTTTAGTATCTTGCATAAACCTTCCTATTCAAAATATTTTCGATATCTGATATATATAACGAAAATACTTGACTCATGTCAATTGTCTCATATAAAAGTTTATTACACTGACCTGAGAAGTGTGTTAAAGAACTATTGCCCACAATTCTACATGTATACTGTACAGTATAATGATATGCATACAAAGTACACATTATTTGACACATGGTGATTTATTGAACATGCATCCGATTATTTGATAAGAATAACACAGGGTAATGATTACACTACTGATACCAATAACAAGAACATCATATAATTAATACTGTACACAGCGATGGGTCATAAAATTCCAAGAACAGTGCACAATTATCAGGAACAACTATCCCCATAAAATCCGAAAATTATAGTTGCAAACTTCTCTTAAATTTAACAAGATTCTTCTCACACCAGGATTCTTCTCCAACATTAATGACCAATTGTTTCAGAATTTCTGTACCAAGAAACAGACAACCCACTTAAAGATGGCCTATTTTCTGGCTTTGCTAGGAGGAACCAGTAACCTCTAAATTTTCAACAATTTATCCCCCTCAAGAGTCTACTGCATCTTGTACACTGTATTTTAACTAGTTTGATATGCTGATAATGTCAAGTAGAAGGTGAAATAACTTTGAGCAACAATGACACAACTCAGTATAATAATAAAAAAAAAACTAATACCAGGCCATAAAGGTCAATACCGTTTTTAATGTAATGAGAAACCAAATGCATGAAAAATCACCAAATCTCTGGGCAATCAACACTGATCATAATATTTTATGATGAAAACAGCTCTATCTAAACTTGTCAAACACCAATGAGGACAATACTGCAAATGCTAATACATGAGGTACAGTTGTGGACAAGATTTCTTTCTTTACTACTCCTGGGATTTTGAACTGAAGGAATTTGCTGGGCAATTAACAATGATCATAATATTTACTGTACCTCCTAACCATACGAGCCATAATGTTTACCTCTATTTCATCATCTGGCCTGGGCACAGTTTTCTAAAGCACGGTAAAGCATTGATGTACAGTCGGCAGCACAAGTTCGCTTCATATCCACCTGTGTATGTATTAGCTATAGTGATGTTGTAATACCATTTTAATGCAGAGATGACAGATTTAGTTCTCATATTGGTAAATTACATATGTTGTTGGAATAAAAACTGGTTCAGAATGAAACTATCTGGTCATATTAGCAATATCAAATACATGAGATGGACACGAATTTATGCTGCCGACTGTACAGACAAATTAATTAATGACACTTTTTCAGCCTCTCTATATAAGTGCTGGTTGTTTGGAGAATCATAAAGCTGTATAGTATAACATGTTCTAAAAACCTCTTGGATGTATTCAGATAAATCCTCCATAGCCCTCAATTAACACTTCAACAATACACATCTTTTACTCGTATACTGAGGGAGTCTGCTTCCTGGCATTATTTGGAGAGTTAGTATACCTCCAATTCGACCAAAACAAGTGATCCCCGTTAAAACTCTTGATAAATGAACTTCCCAGTGAAATGCAAGCAGGGCAAAATTTACTTCCACCTTAAGACCTACAACAGCTGGCAAGCAATACGGGAAGCAACTTCTGCCCCACAAAGTTTTATGCTGAGAGGACTTTTGATGTATGTATGTATGTATGATGCATGTATGTATATGTATGTATAAATTGTGCTGGGAGGAGACTTGTAATTTATCTTTCACTTCTATTCCTCTTTTAGGACATTTTTTTGGAGTCATAATGGGTCAAGATTTAGCAATGTCTCAGGTCAGGACAATTCTCTTTCTGACAACTAGATGCACAAATTCACTGAAAGTGTTGAAGAGTAGAATGCACAGAGTATATGAAATAAACTCATATTGACTAAGAGGCAAGATAAGATGGTACCACCCTCCTAGTGCCAAGCAAGAGTCCATATGGCACTAATGCAACTCAATAATGCACAAAAACTAGTACCGTACCAACCATAGAGGGCATTTGGTAGTCATAATAAAGTTAAGGGAAATGAACGTCACAACAGGAAAATTTGTATGGTAAACTGAGTCAGAAAACATTGGATATAAAACACGCAATTCATCTATAAAGATGTTCCCACACGGTGTTCATTACATACAATCCACCCAGCATTCATGTGCTGGGGTCGAGGTGTGGTTGCTAAATCGGTGTTTTTCTACAGCCAATTATGTACATTTCTAATGCTGTGGAGTACTGATCTTCTCATGAGTATTAGAACTGTGAACTGATAATCTACATGCATAAATACTGTACCACCACTTTAGTGTACTTCATTTCCTCCCAAAATGTCCTATTAACATTGGAAAGATACACTACCAGTCGTAGAAAAAAACACTGATTTAGCAACAGAGGGCTGAGGTACAACTCTCATTCATGTGCTCGCATCTGTACATTATTGAGGTTTACAATAATGGCCCAATATGCAAAACATCTTGCCACACTACTTCATAATAAGAACAAGAGACTGGGTTGGGAATAAGCAGAGATGGGCAATCAATACATAAAATTACCTACAGCAATATCAATACATCATTATTCAGAAATTGCTTAATGCGATACTGACACCTGTACATCAATACTTTGTGTATAGTTACAGCGATACCAGTAACAATACAAATGTATCGATCGATATGTATTGCCGACACATATATCTAGATATTTTGCCCATCTCTGGGAATAAGGCAACTGGGGTTCAGGACTTATATACTGTAGATATCAGTAGGATTCATACTGTAGCAATTCCGTGGCCAATAACTGTAAAGCATAACCTCGAGTAAAACACTTTCTATTCTAGACAGTATCACAGCATTCTAATAATAATAGTAATAATAATAATAAAAATGATGATGATAATAATAATATACTTAAATATACCTCTTGCTTGGTTGTTTGCTAAGAATAAAATACACAGTTGAGGAGAAATGTATCTACAAGCTGAACTAGAGGCTAATACAACTTCTGGCAATTCCTCAATAATAAACACATGTAATGTATGTAGTACTAACATGTGCACCATAATGACTCAGGGTATCAATTTGGAAAAGGAGCGATTGGTGTTACCTAGTCTGTGCAAGTCAATTGTCATGCAGCACTGTACTAATTTTTTTTTTTTTTTTTTTTATCTGAGGGAGTTACCAGAAGTCACCTTGGGCTCTAGCTAAGTGTGCTGATACACTGTTCTCTGATTGTGTATATGGTATACTAACATGGCCGTGACCAAGTATGGATGGGCATCTCTTCACTGGGGCATTCATTCTTGTAAACAATGACAGTAGTACGCACAAGAGCACTCGTTATCTTGTATCTGAATATAATACTGTCAATGAAAGGTTAAAATTTTATTGAATGAATAAAGCTGAATAATATATCAATCACCAGCATAACATTACCTTAAAGGGGTTAGGTAATACTCCTGGCAAATTGGGGAGCTACTATTTCCTCCAATTTGAGCTACAAAACTAACAGCCAAACTGAACTCAGCTGGTACTTGGCACACTTCAGAGGAAATAAGTTGCTTCCAATCTGCCATTGATATCCTGACCTCCCTTAACCTTAATTTAATTTTTGGTGGCTAATGTTATAAGTGAAAACCCAATAACCAATCTCTGTGATCAGTGTGGTTTGTAAATACTGTATCTCATAAATTATGATTGGTGTGTGAAAATTCTGAGGTGTGGCAATTCAGAGCACAGCAAGCTTCTGGATAAAAGAATTGAGGATTGCACATAGATAAAAATAAAAATGAATATCAAAGGAGGTAGGCCATGTAGGTCACAGAACTCGTACTTAGGTTGCAGGAGGTTGACACTCCTCCCCACCCAGTTTAAGTGCAATGATGAGCCTCGAACTCAGGACAACTGGGCACGAGGCAAAACCACTACCACTGCACCAACCAGGTTATCCTAACTGTACACAGGAAGATGAGAGCAAAGACAAGCAGGTATTAGCAAGCATGAGGTGAGAGACTAGACAAGAGTGAAGGAGAAGATGGTGGGGTTTTAGACAGGGAGGGCGAGAGACTAGACAGGGAGGATGGGAGAGGATGAATGGTGGGGGACTAGACAGGGAGGATGGGAGACTAGACAAGGAGGATGGGAGACAACACAGAGTAAGGATGGCAATGAGTAGGAGGTAGAGCAGTTGAGTGACCAGCTATTCTTGCAGCACACAGTGTGATGAGGGAGACTCCATCTAAACGGTTTTCAATTACCAGCTACTCGCAATTGAATTAGATCGTTACTGAATAGACATACTGAAGATAATGTGAAACATGATTCTTCAGGAATGAAGTTAATTAAATTAATTTATTTGTTCAAATTTCATACAATGGCAAAGCAAATCAATAAAGTAAAAACTAGTAAAGTACCAGACCAAAGCATTCACAATTTGCTTATCTGAAATACAATGGTAGCCAGGTATGAATTTTTTCAGCTTGATTCTACATACCCACACCACATTATCAAGTACAACAAAATGCTAGTCACACTGCAGGAGAATCAATGATGTGTGTAGAGGGCAATATTTCTTCTATATCACTTCAAACTTTTAGCAAATGTTTTTCGTATATATTCCACATGGTGGAACTCGGTATTTGACACTTTTAACATCTTAATAACCTAGAGTACAAATGGCTGCCTGAATTATTATTATTAAACTAATCTTGTGCTATCAGTCATGACACTTTTCAAATTTACAGCTACCTACCCATTTGTGATGCAAGAATCCAATATCATAAAAAATTCAGTACTGTATGGTCCCTTTTCTTCACCAAATACACTTGTAATATTCCAGATCATATTCAGTGAAGGCAATAACAGTTCCAATCTCTGGTGTGTATATAATAATACATCAATCCAATTCCTTTCTGTTACAGCATTTTCATTTTATATTCCACTGATTTGTATAAAAAACTACCACAGTGAAATTATAAATACCATCTGTATCTTAAACAGGAAGACACATGTACCCAATTCAAAACTGCTTTATGCTCAACGTTGAGAGAGGTTTACAACACTCATTTTTTGGAACTGTGTTCAGTTGTTGTCCAACACTCCTTTTAAGCAACGGTAGCAAATTGTTTTAACTGTTTCAACTGATAATTCAACTAAATGTTAAGTAAAAGATTATACTTATATCACCAAATATTGGACAGGTTTATTGTATTTTATCTGCTGACGTCGAGATAAAATTATATGTTACAGTAACACAGCATTTGATGTTTGGCCATACGAGCTCCTTTTGCACAAACACAATTAATCAAATACATATTATAATACTGTGAGAAAACTATTTCCCACTTCTTAAACCTATTAGTAACACACATTACAGATGTTATTGGACTAAGTTCTTGCTAGGCAATAAATAATATTTTGAACATTTCAAGACTTGTTCATTCTTAGGTAAAAAAAACAATTAACTAGCTTAAGTAAACTCACTTACCACTTTACATTCACTATGGTTTGAGTTAACGAGACGCCAAAGTATAGTGGCTGATTAAAACATTATTATATATATTACCTTGTGCACCAGATATGAATGACTACTTCCATAATAACGATGAGAAATTAATGAGAACATGTCTTTGGGAATGGTAAATTGAATTATTTTTAGTGATAAGTGATAAAAGGATTAATATTACAACAGTTGACAAAAACATTGGCTTTGTGTAAACATCCTCAATAAGAAAGTGGAAAGATAACCTAAGTAGTAGTTACTGGACTCTTACGAATTATAAATGCGTTATCAGTTGTCAGTGGTAGCACCTTGCATATAGAAAGCAATTTATTCACTACCACTTTCCACCTTGGATAGGATGGCACCTGTAGAGAGGACAACAGAGTGGCTGGTACAAGGCCTTTAAGGGGAGCAAGTAGGAGTTTCTCGGGAAACAAGAGACCACAGATTCCTTCACAGATTGCAGCAAGAGAACCTATTGTCCCCATTTTCCCTTACAGTAGGTGACAATAAATCTCCACAGCCGATATTATTATTATATATGACTGACTGACTGTTGTAGGACTCCTAATCCTACCCTGGCTAGCTTCCACTAATCACTGTTGGCTTTAATGATGTTGGCTGTGGAGATTACCGGTAATGGCCGGTTATAATAAGAAAAACTATTATGCCAAATTGGCCTCGTCTGTTTCCTTGCAGAGTTTGGTGGATCTGTAGTATTGAATTCAACAACAAAATCTCAGCCCCTATTGGTGACAAAGTGGCTGATGGATGGTGGTATAAAACAGGTTAAGGATGTTTGCAACCAATTCACGAAAACCCACCTGACATAACCCAGGTGCTTACTGTATCTTTCTTTCCCTTTTGTTTACTCATCATCACAGTGTAACACTACAATTTCACACAGGAAAAATAATCAACGCATATATTCTTTGAAAATATAAGTAGTTATTTCCCCAAGGTGAGTGAAACTGTCTAGTGTTATTAGACATTCACCTTAACTTTTGACATTGTGGTGATTTCTCTTTATCCAAATGACATTTTCGAGTCTCAGTCACTGACATTCAAGTTCAAAGGGAATGGAAGATGCAGAACCTCTGTTTGTGTTCAGGAATTTTTGATGCTGCTAAACTGAAGGCTACCAATATCTTCAAATCCACCTAGAAACCTTACTTGAATCAAAGATGGTTTGTGGTATGACACAGTTTTGAGAAATTGGTAGCCTCTAGCACACTGATATTTTAAAGCTATCGTTGAAATTACCACTATAACCACATGCATGAACCAATCCAGCCAAGCGAAGTCCTCTCTACATGGATTGACTCGACGTTTCTGAGATGAAGAGATCCCTAGGCAACAACGCTAGGATTCCTATGATACTGAATTATACTTCAATATCGTTAAGACACTGAGCAGCTTAAGCATAGACAGCAGATCTCCACCCATGTTTTGAGTGCTATAATAAACAAAACTTATATTTCTTTTGATCAATGCCTCTCAACTTGTAAAGCCCAGACAGACACACAGGCTTTTCATATACAGTATTTATTTACTGCTTCTCTTACATAAACAACACAGTACTGCAGCTTACTTACAGTTAGTCGGTGGGTAAGACAAGCACTGACTATCGGTATAGCTTGTTTATTTTTCTTGGCTGACGATAAGACTACACGAAGTTTTTCCTTTATTAATCTCAGAATACAAACTTTAATTGACCACTGAATGAGATGCAATATACTGTACAGCATATGGATATACTTTTGAATGAAAAACTATATAAAAAAAAAAGATTCAATTTTTTAATAAACAATCTGGGCAATAGAAAGAACAGGAATTTCTTTTCTTCTAATGAATGGGTACTGTATTTACTAGACCTTGTGCCCAAGCCAGTGAGGTACAGGCAGGGGGAGGGACACATTTACCGTCAGCCAAGAAATCTCAACAACTATAGTGCTGATGCAGAGGTTGGTTGATTGGTTGGTTGGGGTGGTTTCATATTAGGCCACTGCAGTCAGCACATGCACTCTTCACCCCATCACACAAGAAGAAGCATCAGTTCCCAAGCTCCTATGCACTCACATTTTCAGTCATATTTTTGTGACTGCTCTTTGCAGTCACACACTCTTCTGCACTACTCTCATTTTCAATTATATTGGTGTGACCTTTTTTATTTGGTCCCACTTTCCTTTACTCACTCATTTCTCTATGTTACTGGTCAGACCATCTTTCTGTCATATGCTCAATTATTTTTTCTAGGGACTTCGTGACCATACTTTTCCAATTCATACAATAAACATCACTGATAGAAACTGAAAACCACCACAACATGGGAGCTCGTTATCTAGTGGAACTAGTCGTAGTAAACTGCCATATCAAACCATATTATCACCAATCACTATGAGCAATGTTCCCCTCTCACAAGGCTCGTTACACAGGGGTATCTTGTCCTAGTTATAAAGCAGGAAGGTGCAGTCAGAAACTAAAGTTGCATCAGTTGATACAAGAGGTCAATGTTACCTGTTTGACTTGTGGTGGTGGTGAAGTGTTCATTTGCCTTGTCAACACCCACACATGATGACTCTGGAATTTAAGTATATCTACAGATCCAAAGAGTCATGTTTGGGTGGTAGAAAATAAACTACATTACGTCACCACAAGCCAAACAGTGATTATAAATACCTCAAGCAGCAAAACCATAATAATACTTTGGTTTCTGGCTGTAGGTAGAATACTGTTAACAGAAAGACGATGCATCCATCTCATTATCCTGCTCATTTCCAATCTAATCTTTAAATTTGATCCAATATATAATCTTCTAATTCTGACTCGGAAAATTCCTCCTCAAATTCTTCTATTGCAGTGACACCGGCATGTTTTCTTGCCTGGTTTCGTCGGAACTCGACCATTTCCTCCTCGGTTCGTTGCTTTCCAAACTCTTGCACGAGGGGGTAAATATGCTCAATGGCACTCTGTACATTATCGATACTGGGGGCTGAAACACAAGATATACAAATTAGTAAACCGTTGTGCATAGGATACAATTTTACATTGCACTAAAGTGCCGATACAGTCTTTCCTACTCACTGTGATATCCTGCTCATAATAAACAACAATGCACTAACTAATTATACCATTAAACATTACCATACTAACCTGTTACAGTGATGCTCCCCGTGCTAAATATTTTCAGGGTTGCTTTTGGGTATTCGATTCTGTAGGTTACTCCAGGATGCAACTCTGGTTCATAACTGTTTGAACATCACAAGACAGTCATTAAAAATATATCATTAAAAAGTGATGCCTACAGTACCAAAAAAGGATTATGAAACTCATTTAGCATTAATTCAGTCAATATCGGGTTAATCCATGCAATACTGTACAAAGATTTCACACTGCAATGCATTTTTGTAAACCTGGAAAAAGTTAACCTATTTCTATCCAGTTGACATCAGCAATTACATGATTTGAAGAGATTCTAGTGTTTATAATTGTAAATAATTACTGTACAGTCGGCAAAAAAATTTCGTTACCACCCCTACGTTAATTTTAACATGGGTAGCCGGTGTAGGGTTGGTACTCTGCCTACTTGGCTGCTAGGCCTTATCATCCGAGACTGATATCGTCTTTGCCTGGCTGGACAGTACGGGCGGCGGAGGCATTGGCTTCGGTCCGCCTTCGGATGTCGTCACTCATCAGTGGCCTTGTAGCTTTCAACGAGATAGGATGGGTGTTCGTCGCTCTTATGCACTGCTATGCCAGCTTAATAAACTTGCATTAAACCTATGAAATCCTTACTCTGATGTAATGTTTTGACCATAAAATAAAACTGCCATTTAGTTCCATCCATGGAAGTGGCAAGTGCTTGGCTGAGTGTGTGTAGACGGTGAGTGACGGCCATACACAGCCTACCCTACACAGGCCTCATTGGCGATAATATGCGTGCCGTGGCAGTCACAAACACTGCATTCCGTTTCTTTATATCAAAAGTTTAACTAATTTTAAATTAAATTTTGAATGTTCAAGAACTCTTACTATTTAACTATTCATTATTAAACATAAGGAAATGCCTCTGAGTATTTTAGAACAAGAATAACCGTGAAATACCCAGAAAAAGTAGCACTGGGTAAAGAACGTCATTCCTACTCCCCTACCCAATAGACACCGAGGACTCACATGGGGTTGACGGAGGTATATATAAGACACTCGCGTCATGCCAGGCCTACCACCATTACATCACAGTGTTAAAAGGATGGTAACGAAACTTTTTTTGCCGACTGTACCTACTTATATACACCCTTGATTAATGAAGAAAAAAAATACTCCAACAAAAGTCTTGAAGGAGAAACAAAATTTTTGTCTCTGTCAGCACAAGTAAAATTTCACATTTCTCACCTAGCTGCTGATCTAAATTTTTGAGAAAATGGTGTTATTTTTATTGCAAAAGGTAAGCTGCAGGTGCCTAAGACGTTCACTATCCGGAAGTTCTTAAATTTGACGTTATAGTCCATTTTCTGGATGCACCTTGCAATTCTCCTCCCAGCTATTCTTGCCTGGTATTCTGAAGTGGACCCTGCAAAGGAAACAGTGGGGTTCAACGTGCATAATACTCATACTGTACTCAACATGGTGACTTCTAAAATATGTGATGGTAATGGAATAGGAAATTTGTATATTTATTACTGGCAAATAACAATGAGTACTGGTGTACCTGCTGTATTTTCTTAATTACAGTTTTACATAGTGAAGAAGCATTCCACATTACTTTCAAGCTTCTACTATGCTAACATGTGATAAATCAGTTTCATTAACATTAATCAGTTAAAATAAGGTGACTGCTAAATATCAGTAAATTAACCAATCCTACTGAGTACAGTGCCAATTATGTACATCTATGTGATGGAAGTAAAAAGTTTTGTACCAAGGAACAGTTAAAACCAAACATGAATAGGCCTATCTCCCCATTTACTTTCAATATTACAGCCTCAGGCCCCTACACCCGTGTGGGGTAATATGGGACACAGATGTTGCCGTTTATTGCCGTGATATTGTAAACATGAAGTGAAGAAGACAGTACATACCTGTGCAGGTCACTTTACCAGAAGACCAGATGGAAGCAGTGGTGGGTGGACGACGTAGCTTCATCGTCAACACCTGCAATAGCAACACGAGACTTATTACAAAATTCATCAATATAGTCACAATCCTGACTAACAATCCTCACTAACAGGTAAACATACACAAATGGCAACCCTACTCAAATGACTGAGATTAACAGAGGACAGGTCACTTTGAAGGTGGTTTGTTCATGGCCACTCGATTATGGAAGGTTGTATATCATGTGTCTGATAATATAGCACGGAGATTAAACCTTTATCTTACCCCATTTTCCCTTCGAAGCTCCACATTTTGACCATTAAGTGCTAAGTGGTGTAAATCTAGATGAGAACAGACAGAAAATGATGAGACGACATTGTTGATTATGATGTCCACCACTGGTTCTGGCTCAATCTGTAAAAGACAACTTCATAAGAAAAACAGAACATAGTATTAATTCATATGCCAATACAACACTGGTGACATTACTATTCATTTCACGTATGTATTTTTCTATGCTGTGTTTGGCTGCAATCTACAATCTCATCACTGCTAAGTTTTGTATATCATAACTTCCATTTTTAACCCTTTTTTTTTTTTTTGGTGTAAAGCATTGCAACCATACTATCCTAAAAAAAAAACATGTACATTATAATCCTCTGGTGTTAAGAAGATAAAGTGTTTTCAGCAAAGAACAAAGGTCACAGAAATATTAGTGTCTGGCATCAGCAAGAATTGAAATGTTTTTGGTACACATTGAACTCTCTGTGCACTGATACCTTTGTGACCCAGTGAACCACAATGATGAAAATGTACATGAAACTCAGATGTGTATATTGTCTCTATTGTCACAATAAAACAACATATAAGCTGTACCAGATGTCAAGTTTAGGCAATGTATTAACTAAAATGCTGTACAAACCAGTTCTCAGCCAATCAAAGGATAAACCAATCCACTGCTTAGTAAATGTAAGGCACAAGATTAATTTCCCTATAGCTGTCTATATTCTTTAACAACACACAGCAAACTTACCTCTACCGGTATCTCATCTTTGACCACCTTATTTTCTTCCATATTAGATGCTTCTTGCCCCTGCTCACCCATTTGTGGCTCCTCGATCACGGCCTTTTTACCGTCACCACAAGAAGAGGCACTTTCTGGAAGAGGAACACACACTAAAATTGGTATCAGTTAGATAATCTGATTTTGCTGCAATATTCTCATCCTCCAATCCATTTCTTACTTTTGCAATGGGAATGGGGGAAGCAATCTACACATGCCAATCTTGAAGCATTAAGGACTATTAGAAAATGAAATAAAAATCTCTTTACATAAAACATAAAAAATTTATAGAAAGTAGGCTACGGTATGCCTCTCAAAACCTTTTCATCATTCCTCTACTGCCAGACACTCTACAGTCTAGGCTAATGGTGTGGCCATTAATAATTCAAGAAACTATGAGTTAAGTACCGTAGAGGAAACATTAGTCTTGTCACAAATTAAACTTAAAATCCATTTCTAACCTAATCTCCACCAATTTTTCATAAAAAAAAAAAAATTATGCCCTACATTGACAATCTCAAGGGCACAGTACAACCCTTTATCATTATAAAAAGCCTTTGTTATGATTACTGGTACTAAAAATCCTGACATAACATTTAAAAAAAATTGGAAGTAGAAACCCAATATAGTAGTACTTCTTTTAACACTTGATATATCTCAATACTTCCCTAGATTATGTAATTTAAGTACTATTCCCAAGTTATCATCTTCCTATACTACATATTAAAAAAAGGCATAGGCTACAAGATGTCCTCCATTGTAGCCAATATATTTCTTATTACATTTTAGGTTCACTTTGTGAATGGAGGTACAGTAGTCTTTCCTTATAGCCAATAGGCTATAATTTCTGCAGGATATATTGTGAAACACACCTTTCTCTCCATATTATAACCTTGTATTCACCAGACTGGTTTTCAAGGTTCATGGAGAGAATAGGATAAGATATAATAACAGAATACAAGGTCATACATAATCAAACTCTCATTGTTGCAAGACTTTTACTGTTGCAGATACAACACTTTCAGCCCTGTATAGGTACTAGGCCTACAGTATATGGATTTAGTTTACCTCAGTGACAAATCAATAACAATGTAATTAGTGGGATCCGGAAGGGTATCCTGGTCCAGGTCACGTTAGGTCAACTTATTTGTCATTATGCTACACCCTGTGATTTATATGAAGTTTAAAACTACCTGTAATATTAAATTTGCAGAAGGAATACTTGATATAAAGTAATCTTAAACTGCTTCAAAAACCATCTTTATAATAATTCTACTGGTGCCAGGAGACACAATGTTATCAAACAAGGGATAAAATAGGGAAACAGTCAGTCCAGTATAATAAACAGTAAAGGTGTTACAGTTTGCAGCTTGAAATATACAATACATTGTTATGAAAGCAAGTGAGACTAGTAGGCTACATACTACTCTAGCCTTATCACCTTGCACTGCACCAGATATTGAGGTCATGTGTTTAGATCTGTTCAGCATCATAATCAACACTGCATAGGGAAGGAAGATCTTAACAGAGATCACAACAAATTGTAGACTATATTAACAGATCAATGGCCGAATGATCAGTGATAATGACTGCAAAGCTGTTCCGATACCCCTCATTCAGTTCAAGGTCAAATCCCAGCAGGCAGGTCTTGTCAGTGGCACCATATGTAAGAATATCAGTTTGTTGACAATGGTGTGGTACCGTACCAGTACAATGGCTATTACGTCTTGGGAGTCATCGTACTGGTACTATGCCATCATCAGCATCATGAATGTTCTTGCATACCACCCAATGAGTAAGGCCAATGGAACAGTGATGAGCCCTGCTAATACACTTTGTTAATGTATTGGGTCTTCCAGTTTTTCCCTTAATAAGCCATCAACAGAGCAATACTTTACATGAACTAATCAGAAAGTTCACACTGTCTGTATTCCTGATGCAGTAGATATACCGTACGGATCACTAAAATCAATACACTCATTTCTGTAGTACAACAGCAGGTTCACTGTATTTTCCAACTTCTTTTTAATTTATCATAAGGTACTTTTGTTCTTTTCATTTTTAACCATAATGTGAGGAATACAATTTCAACCTAACCTAACCCACAGGTTGCCCTATCCCTGCGTATGGCCTAATAAGGTTGAAAACAAAAGAACGATCAATTATATACCAGGAAAACTTTACAAATTGGTTGGAATATACAAGTCCATTTACTTTTTAGAACTACTGTACCGCCTAGCTTCCGTTTGAAGCTGCACATGTACTGAGCACAAATCAATAAAACTTTTATCAAAAACATTTACACTTCATTTTCTTTTTCTTTTTAATCTGGCAAAAATTTATATCCACTTCCTCTTCAGCTTTCTTGGCATTTTCGGTGTATGTAAACACGCTCCAAGATATTTTACACCAAAATTTCAAAGAACCAGACACTCGTACATACGGTAATTATCTGCAACTCATAAATACGCGTACTGGAATAGCCTATTGCGTAACTTGAATCGAAGGTCACATTACAAAATTGATAGGGAGTGACGTGGGTCCAGAGAGTACATACAAAACCAGTACATAGCCTACATAGAAAGACAAAGCATGACATGTGGAAATTGATTAGGTGAGAAAATAAATTCGTACAATATTTCCATGATAAAATTACACAATGAGCAAATTAATGAGTGAATGAGTACTCTACCCACCTAGCCATATGAGTGAGTGAGAAAGTGAATTAAAGTCCTTAAATCAGCTGAGTGAGTGTATAAGTGAATAAGGTCCCTAAATCAGCATGAGTGAATAAGGTCCCTAAATCAGCTGAGTGTGTGTATAAGTGAATAAGGTCCCTAAATCAGCAAGAATGAATAAGGTCCCTAAATCAGCTGAGTGAGTGAATAAAGCCCCTAAATCAGCTGAATCAATGAGTGAATAAGGCCCCTAAATCAGCTGAGTGAATGAGTGAATAAGGCCCCTAAATCAGCATGAGTGAATAATGCCCCTAAATCAGCTGAGTGAGTGAATAATGCACCTAAATCAGCTGAGTGAGTGAATAAGACCCCTAAATCAGCTGAGTGAGTGAATAAGACCCCTAAATCAGCTGAGTGAGTGAGTGAGTGTGACCTGATGTGATTTGCTAACTGTGTGAATGACTCAGTAAGTTAAGGAATATATCTTTTAATTCCTGCCAAGTACAATTTAGTGAATAAGTGAATGTATGAGTGAGATACCGAAATACACTTTATAAATATATATATATGAATAGCATGACTAATCAAAAAGTAACCCACATGTAACACACACACACACCCTTTCCTCTCTCACACTCAATCCTCTTTACTCACGACCTCAATAGCCCAACTGAGTATAAATTAGAGAATAAGAAACATCCCTGAATAGTGAATACACATAAATATTATAAACAATAAATATAGCAGTAAAATCATTCCGCATGCAACATACACACAGTCACACACTCCCTCACTCACCACTCTCCCTCTTCTCTCTCACTCCTCTTTACTCACGACCTTAATGGTCCAGCTAATATATATAAGTATAGTTTAGTGAATTAATAATTAATATAACAGTAAAATAAGGCCGCATGCACACACACACACACCCTCCCTCACTCACCACCTCTCTCACTCTACACTCACGTATCCTTCCTCCCTCCTCTCACTCACTTACTGATTATTTCCTTTTGATACTCACCAGTGTAATTGTTGGAGAGGAACCGGTTACCACATACCACCTCCATGTCACACAAACATTATTACCATCCAACAACCACGTTAGTTAGCTAGGACACTGGAGATAATATATTTACTCTCCCTCTCTCTCTCTCTCTCTCGTCTCCTGGGCTCGGGAGAGAAAAATATAATAGTAAAGAAAGGGTAGTCTATGATGTACTTTGCTTCCCTTTTATATGATATTCGTGTGTGCGTGTCTTTGGTTTTTAGGTAATATTAGGGTTTAGGGTACACACACATACACACACGCTATTTGCTTCCTTCCTCAACCCCACACACATACACACTTATTATAGGGTGTTGGTAGATGAGGAGGAGGAGGTGGTGGTGGTGGAGGAGGAGGATGTAGTCAATTATTTCCCTTTATTTCACCCCTTTCCAGTCCCTTGTGGGCGGTTGTGTAGCACCTGAGGGACACTTTAACCCTTGACCGAGGCAACTAGGGGCTCAGGGACACACCACTACCCCTAAACACACCGGTAAATGAGCCTATAGTAATTCCCCACCACCAACACACACACTAACAAGAACACAGTGGTGCCAGGTCTGCTTGTCGAAATTCCCCCAACTTCAACATCAGAATTTCCCTTTTTACCTCAATAATTCCCTATTTAGTCTTGAACATTGACTTTCTGTTTACTATTTTTTCCCCTTTTTTCCTCAATAATTCCCTGTTTACTCTTGAACATTAACGGTCTTTTTGGTATGTTTTCCCCTTTTATCTCAACAATTCTCTGTTTACTCATGAACATTGACGGTCTTTTTTATATTTTGTCTGGTAGAAATTTCCCTGTTTACTCATGAACCATATTTATACAATTTCCCTGTGTAGACTTCAAAATTCCCTAAAACAGAGAATTTTTTTTGCACTTGGCAATACTGACAAGAACGGTATCAACACACACACACATACAGGCAAAACATCAAGCTCTCTCATTGGTCAGTTCTCGTGGGGAGGGCCAATCACAGAGCCTCTTTCATATCCAGATGGGCGTCAGTGCCGGGGATGAGACGCGCCCTCCCATTGGTCTCCCCGAAGGCCAAAGACCAATGGTAGTAAATGTGACAGGGGTTCATGGTGAGGCTATAGGACCGGAAGAGTAATAACTGATGCGTTTAGCCCATCTATCTATCCTTTGTTGATCATTTATTTATACTTTATTATGAGAGGTGTTTTCTTTGGCATATCAATTTTTAGTCATATACCTCCGGATTCATCACACAGTATACTTTTCTTACCGACCCACAACATTAGTGTAGCCTACATCCAATCGTGATAATTGTTCGCAAAGCATATTCAATAAGTTATGATATATTATAATGTATTAGGTTTGATATTGTTACTTTTATACATATAACGCTATTACTACATATGATTGGCTTATAATGATAAGCCACAGGCAGGTGGTAGTGTCGCCAACGAAACAAAGCAACGAGTTTTCGTTAAACTTTCATAGGTCTGTCTGGGCCTGCCAGCTTTTAGGCCTCTCGATCTTTAGCTACCGCTCGTACCCTGAGAAGTGAGAACACCTATAAGATGGAAGAACACTTCCTTGCCCCACGTGGAGGCCACGACGATCGTAGGAGGAGAAAGGGATAAGGGCAGTGAGACACCAGAGTGACCAGACAGATCACTCCACTACCGTACAGCACTACCCCCATCTACCCAATCAACCAATGAACCCCACTAGCCACACTTCCGCTCCACAACTTGTCTACAGTTAACTTTATTACCTATATTTCTAAGATATGGGCAGCCAGGACATACCAAGAGCTGAGATTACAGTACGGGGGCCAATACTGGAAGAAGTAAACATGCACACCTACAGATTGTGCAGAGTTTGAGATAACAGACAGAGATCCATACTTTGTCCGTCCTTGTCCTCGTCCTTGCTTCCTGTACATACATGTTTTTAGTAGGGATAGACGCAGTAGACAGTGTCATTAATTAGTTAACGTAATATCTTCTACCACAAATTGTATATACACCTTGCTGTGAAGATAGTTTGGATACGGGTTAAGGTAAGCTAGCTACTCTTGCAAAAAATTTCCTGTCCCTCCCCTTTCCATAAGTCTCTCTCTTTCATGTCTCATATTCTCTTTTGGTACAGTATAGGCCTAGGCTAGTTTTTCTGAAGCAAGACAGTCTTCTCAATAATATTATTTTAGATCTCTCTCTCTCTCTCTCTCTCTCTCTCTCTCTCTCTCTCTCTCTCTCTCCACTACACGTGCCCGCAGACCAAGAGAGTAAAGAGTGAGGCTGCCAGGCAGGTGGTTTGGTTAAAGGAGGGAGAGGTGGTAGTGGGGTGACTGTCACAATGTTGCCAGCGGAAAATTATTTACTTCCCAATACTACTCGCCAAAAAATCCCAAGAATTACCAAGATTCATTCAATCAAACTATACACATTACCGGGTCCATTATTAACAGAGCCATTTCTTCCACCTTAATAATACTATCTAGGATTATGAACATCTATTTAGAGCAGTGTTATTTTTTAACTCTATTAATTTATTGTTATCCTATGTAGGGTACGTATCTAATATAGTAGGTGCGTAATTTATACTTGTGTGTATCTTTATATACCTCTTTCGGTATATCGTATGTCAACTAGCTTTGTTTTTTCAGTATTTATGACACGAAGCTCAAGTAACTTAAATTTGATTTATCCAAGTGGTGTTTGTGTTATCGTATTTCTAAGTAAATAGTCAAGTCTGCCATATAATTTTTCATTCCATCCCTTTATTTTCCAGCCCTTCCCACTTTCCTTTCAACTTTACCATTCTTTTTTCAACCCTTCCCATTCTTCTCCTAAACCTTCCCATTCTTTCTCCAACCCTTCCCATTCTCCCTCCAACCCTTCCCATTTTCCCTTTACCCTTCCCATTTTCCCTTCAACCCTTCCTATTCTCCCTTCAACCCTTCCCATTTTCCCTTCAACCCTTCCCATTCTCCCTCCAACCCTTCCCATTTTCCCTTCAATTCTTCCCATTCTCCTTCCAACCCTACCCATTCTTTCTTCAACCCTTCCCACTCTTTTTCCAACCCTTCCCATTCTTTCTTCAACCCTTCCCATTCTTTTTCCAACCCTTCCCATTCTTTCTTTAACCCTTCCCATTCTCTCATCCAAAACCTTCCCATTCTCCTTTACTTTTGACAGAGGGAGAATGGGAACAAGATGGACACAATTAAATTATCGAAAAAATTACTTCCACTTGTTATCCAAATTATAAGGAAATGAGACATTAATTTGTGTGTAATCTATGGTATTTTGGTTTGCTCTCGCACTATAAGGTCACACGAGCCAAATCACACGTACACGACCCGTAATAAGCTAGTAATAACACTGAAATAATGACGATAAAGATATAGCCAATCAGCTGTAGGCTACTCTCAGGTATACACATTTATATGAGGTTGGCCAATCAGCGTGAGTCATATTTGGAGCGTAATATGAACTTTTTTAGTCCCTTACTGTGTGTTACTTATTCCTCCAAATTTGGGGCGATTGGTTCCTCCTTATTTCAATTATCGACATAAATTTCCAAAAATATCCCAAGGAATTAAGGTGTTATTCAAAATTCCCAAGATCTTGTGAATTATCCCAAGCACTGGCAATATTGGGATCGATCTACTACACCATGAGGTTTGTCTGGTGTGTCTGGGTCGGCTCAGCTGCTGGGGAACAACACGAAGAAGAAAGGAAAGTTGTAGGAGCAAAGGGGGGAAACTCGGCTAAATAACAAATGAATCTATACTCGTTGTTTTAATTATTATCATTATTATTTGCTTTATATTAATGCCGTCTTCTCTATACGTACCTGAATACAAACTAATATTAGGTACAGGACTTGGATCACCCGTAATGTTGTATTATTAATTAAACAACGTCTTATAGGAAATATATAGGCTCTTCAATACTCAATTCGTATTATTATGCAGTAAGAATAATTGAGTAAAGAAGAAACATAATTTTTCAGTAGTTTAAACCACCCATGCCACCCTTTTAGCCTATTAAGAGAGAGAGAGAGAGAGAGAGAGAGAGAGAGAGAGAGAGGAGAGGAGTGAGAAGATCGAGAGAAAGAGTCAGAGGCAGAGGAGAGTCAAGAGAGAATGAGTGAGAGGAGAGTCAAGACTCAAGAGAGAATGAGTGAGAGGAGAGTTAAGAGAGAATAAGTGAGAGGATAGAGTCATGATAGAATGAGTGAGAACTGAGAGGTGAGCGAGTCAATAGATCGAGAGGAGAGAAAGAGATGAGGAGTGAGAGGAGAAAGTGATCGAGGAGAGGAGTGAGAGAGCAGAGAGGAATGGTATGAACCGTATGGCTATAGATCGAGGTAACCGTATTGGTAATAGTGGAGGGGGGGGAGTAGGGTCGAAAGGATCACACACGTGTTGCTAACCAAGGGTGTGGAACTATAATACTGTTTTTCATCCTTGGTGCTGACTGATGGAGTTCATAGTCTATTATTTCTTGTAGCTTTAATCAAGGAACCCTGTAATGCAGTCAGGAAAATTGGAGTGGAAGGAGCGTGTTTCGTGGCTGATTGTGCTGATTCCTCAGAACTATTTCAAACAACAGACCAACATTATTTTTGTTCCTGTAGCTGGTCCTGTTCCCTGGCATACTTTGGAAGAATCAAGGTGCTTCAATTCATCAAAAAGAGAATATCCTAGGGGAAATACTTACAGTGTTGTTATCGAGATGTGGGGTCAAGAAATGCATCACACACACACACAGACAAGGGGATATTAAAGACACTGGAATTGTAATGATGTTCACAGTTTATTGTTGTACATAATATTGAGCTTAATGGTTAATTAGAAATAAGTTACACATTAATAATAATCATAATAATAATAACCTTACACACACTGAATTAATATTAACGTTCCTTCTTGTTTGTCTGGAAATTACATAGCATAGTTAATATAGTTTGCGTGTAAAAAAGATAGAAGGAAAGGAAAGGGATCGACTTGGGTTCGAAGGGGCAGCAAAATCCTTTAAAAGTACTGTCCACAACATAGCAGGCTATAACCCCTTAATAAGAGAGAGAGAGAGAGAGAGAGAGAGAGAGAGAGAGAGAGAGAGAGAGAATTCACATCACTCCTCGCCCTCTATAAAAACTAATGACACACACATCTGGACTGTATGTGACACACACACACCAGTCTCTCCCTCCTACACACACACACACCAGTATATATGTCCTTATTTCATTCATTTTTCCCCCTCATTGATGTCATACAAACGTCATCCATCACATTATGACAACTGGACATCTGCGACAATCTCGACCCACATATTTCTATAGATGGTTTAGACGAGAAGTTAACATATTCAGGCTCGTCACTAGTTCACGGAGGTTGGTTCACATATACTGTATATTTTATTATGGTAATGCTTTAGAAGTGAACAATATTTCTAAGCTCGTTCACGTGTTGACAAGTTGGTTCACACTTATTTTTAAGGGAGTAAATCTAGAGCAAATGATTCCTCCTAACATATATTCCAACCCACAGGCCACCATTATAGTTTATAGTTCACTTGGTCTTGTTTCCTATACCATATTTTATAGGGGAATCAAGGCTTTCCAATGTATCAAACGTATACTAACCATCCCTTTAAGGCCCCTGTGATCGTGTATGAGAATTGAAGGCTTCCAATTCCTCCTGACTGTGCCACGAGACAAGCTCCTTCTATATAGGTGGTGGTGTTTCGTGGCAATATTTGAAGGACTTATTATTTACCTCCCAATTTTCTGACTATATCACAGAGTCCCTTAATTAATGTTTCAGGAGACGTGGACTGTGAATATTTAGTTGCATGTACAATGTGATGAAGGACAGAAGGACGGTGTGTGATTACAATTCCTATCACACCACTTGTCCATACCAGGGATCTGTTGCCATACACCTACTGCCCTACAGCTTGTTCCTCCTCCTCCTCCTCCTGTGCCTTCTGTAGTCGTAGGTGCAGGAGGGGATGGGGTCGTTTGGGTAGTGGTGGGGTTAGGCGTGGTGACAGGTCGGGGTCTGGTGTTGGTGGTGGTGGTGATGGGGGCGTGGGTGGAGGAGGCAGTGGGTAGTGGGGGTGGCCTCTCGGTGGGGCTGAGTGTGGGCGTGTAGGAAGGCGTGGGCGTGGAGTAGGAGAGGTAGCTACTGGTGACCTCCGTTGTGCCTTCCCCGTCAGTAGAACTCTCCTCCTCACCACTACTAGTACTGCTGCTGCTTGACCTGACGCCCCAAGCAAAACAAAAAGACAACAACAGCAAGAATGATTAAGGGGGAAATTTTGTGTTGGTAAATCTGGAGCAACTGAATCTTTCCAAACTATTCCAAGCAACAGAACACCATTACTTTTGTTCATCTGGTCAGCTGTTTCCTGGCATACTTTGGAGGAATTAAGGCACTCCAATGTAACAAAAGTGAATTAACCCTCTTAATACAGTCACTATCAATCCCTGTTTTATTATATGCACAATTAATGATATACAGTCACTCATAAAATTAAAGATACATAAAACAAACAAAACACATACCATTAAATAATCTAGTAGAACAACAACAACAACAACAACACACACACACACAAAATGAAAAAAAAAAAAAAAAAAAAACAGCAACAGCAAATGTGAAGGTTTGTTTACTGACCCTGCAGAAGAGGTCGAGCGTGGTAAGATGGCGACGTCAGCACATGCGCGGAACTCCTCCTGTGGCCCGCATCCTAGCGCACCGGTCCCGTCTTCACATTGACCCCAGTTATTGCCTGCCACATACCTCCACTGTCACACACACACACACACACACACACAGATAGATAAGTAAATAAATAAATAAATTATAATTATACAGTAATGAGGTATCAAGGTATCGAGGTTATATTTAAGGTACTGTGGTATTTTTAGAGGTATCGAGGTATTATTATTGGTACCGAGGTATTTTTAGAGGCATTATCGTATTTTTAGAGGTACCGAGGTATTATTATTGGTACCGAGGTATTTTTAGAGGAATTATGGTATTTTTAGAGGTACCGAGGTATTATTATTGGTACCGAGGTATTTTTAGAGGCATTATGGTATTTGTAGAGGTACCGAGGTATTATTATTGGTACCGAGGTATTGTAAAACTCACCTGAAACACACATTGAGTACATGTAAGGTGTGAAGGCAACTGGAGACGTACCACGTGTTCACCACTATACAAACCAATGGTGTGCTTAAACCCAGACCCGTCAGCCAGAAAGAGTGGGTGTCTGGAAAAAAAAATAATAATAAATAAAATAAATAAATCTGCATACTCGTGGGTGTCTGAAAAAAAAAATTAAAATCTGTATACTCGTTACATTTACCTATCTATCTACTTATTTATTTATCTATTTAACTACTTATTTATCTATCTATCTATCTATCTACTTATTCATTTATTTATCTACTTATTTATCTATCCATCTATGTATGCATATAAATGATATGTGTATGTTTGTATATTTAATTTTATTCATTTATTTACTATTATTATTATTTTTTTTTTTTTTTTTTTTTTTTTTTGTCACTCGTCTCCAAGCCATAATTATATTTTGTCTGGTTAGATTGACTTTTTCATTTGATATCCGTAGACTTTTATTTTAAATATCTACATTTCTTATTGATAAAAAAAGGTCAGGAAGTAATTTCAGTAAGTAGGCGATCTCTTATATTATTATTATTATTATTATTCAGGCAGGTCTGTGACGCCTCAACTTTATTATTATTATTATTATTATTCACTCACTCAAGCATGTTTGTGACGCCTCAATTATTATTATTATTATTATTATCGAACCTAACGTAACCATAACAACAATTTTTACTCACTCAACTTTATTATTATTATTATTATTATTATTATTATTATTATTATTATTATTGACCCTAACCTATCCTAACCTAACCAAAACAACAAATTATACTCACTCATTTAAGCAGGTTTGTGACCCCTCAATTATTATTAATATTATTATTATTATTATTATTATTATTATTATTATTATTCTAACCAAAACAACAAATTATACTCACTCATTTAAGCAGGTTTGGGACACCTCAATTATTATTATTATTATTATTATTATTATTATTATTATTATTATTCTAACCAAAACAACAATTTATACTCACTCATTTAAGCAGGTTTGTGACGCCTCAACTTTGGGATTGTTATTGGGGCAGATCCTAAACTCGAAGTGTCCCCGATGATTACTGTCAATATCCACGGTGACTGGCACTACCTGGCCCTGTGTATACTTCCTGACGATGGTTCCTGTAGCGTACTTACCCCCTGCTTCGTGGGGGCGTGGGTTCTCGTCCCAGGAGTCCCCACAGATGCCACACCTGCCCCCCTGCACTTGATATTGATACTGACGAAGGGAGAAAGAATGAATGAATGTGATGTTTTTAAGGTGCTACTGAAGAAGGGAGAAAGAATGAATGAATGGGATGTTTTTAAGATGCTACTGAAGAAGGAAAAAAGAATGAATGGGATGTTTTTAAGATGCTACTGAAGAAGGAAGAAGGTAATTTACTACTGAAGGGAATATTCAGTATATTAATCACTGAAGGAGGGATGTATATAGTTAGGTATTATATCATTTTTAACGCACACACACGCACAAGCACACAGACACAGTTCCACAAAACCAACATACAGTAAAAACAACAAAACACACACACACACCCAGTTCCACAAAACCAACAACAATAATTATTTACTTAGTTGTTACACACACACACACACACACACACACACACACACACACACTAACACACACACACAGTTCCACAAAACCAACATACAGTCAAAACAACAACAATAATTGATTACTTAGTTGACACACACACACACACACACACACACAGTTCCACAAATCACACAACAACAATTACAGTAAAAATAATAACAATAATCAATTAATTAGTTGCTACACACACACACACACACACACACACACACACACACACACACAGAGTTCCACAAATTCTACAACAACAATTAAAGTACTCACGTTGAATCCTCCACAGAATCCTTCATTATCATTGTAGTCTCTGGGTGTGTTAAAACCAAACCTCCAGGCTGAGGCACGGGAGGGCGGGTCTACCAACTTACCGTGCCCTCTGCATAACCCAATCTGGAGGGTGAGTATATACAACAAATTATATTAATGTATATATTTTTAGTTACTTAATTTCTTATGTGTGTATAATTTTATTCATATGCTCAAAGCAATTATATATTTGTTTATGAGTATAAGCACATAATTTCAGTCAAAGTGTTATTATTATTATTAGTAGTAGTAGTAGTAGTAGTAGTAGTATGGATAGCAGTAGTTGTAAAATAGTAGTAGAAGTAGCAGCAGCAGTAGTAGTAGTAGAATGGATAGCAGTAGTTGTAATAGTAGTAGTAGTAGTAGAATTAATAGTTAGAAATTAGCAGTAGACGTAAGTGTAGCCATATAAGAAATAAATTAGCAAGACTATCAATAAGTGTTACCATACCCAAGTGGCCATTAGGACCCAACAGGTCAGCCAAAGGTCAACACCAAACATCACAAGTCTTCACACGTACACCTCACGTCTTGTCCTAAACCTGTAATAATAAAAAGGTAAAGAGTTAATTATAATTTATAGAGTAGTGTAAAAAAATTGTAGCTGGTTAATGCAGAGAGAGAGAGAGAGAGAGAGAGAGAGAGAGAGAGAGAGAGAGAGAGAGAGAGAGAGAGACTTTCCTAACCTAACCTAACTTAACCTAAACTTGTAATAATGAGGTAAAGAGTTAATTAGTAGATTGTAAAAAATGTAGAGGGTTAAATGTAGCACAAGTAGCAATGAGAGAGAGAGAGAGAGAGAGAGAGAGAGAGAGAGAGAGAGAGAGATTCCAACAGTCGGGAATCCTTATAATTATGTTGTTGATGTTTGGTTTTGGCGGTAAGGAAGGAAGGAAGGAAGGGAAGGAAGTTAGGTGCGCAGAAAACATAAACAATAACACCGCGCCCCGTACAAAAGGCGTGAATCACCACCTCCACTTCTCACAATCGTATAGTACACACACTGGACATCACGTTATATCCGGTTGTTTCGAAGGTCTCTCACTCCTCCCTTTATCTCAAATGAACAAAAAATACGGTGTAATTGTTTCTCAGTAAAGATGCCGCCGTGAAGTGACTAATAAACAAAGAAAGACAACGGTAAAGAGAGCTAGAAAACTGAAAGCAAGTATAAGAATGACACTGTTTATTGAATTATTATTTGTTTGGGCCTAAGAGCATCATGGTTAGTCTGTTATAATGATCTTGATTCTCTATCTGTCTCACTCCCACAAATTATTATTTACCAAGAGGAGAGGAGAGGTCAGAGTTCAAGGTCAGATAGAGAAGGAGATGAGGCCAAACCCGGCTATTAAGAAAATTATTATAATACGGACAAATTAGTCGAGTCTTGCGCTTCTAATTAAGGATAATGGTTAAGGATGATGAAAACTGTAATGGAGAGGAATTAACTTGGTAGGGTTGCTGCTGATTCCTCCATACTATGTCCAGGAAACATGTAGGTGACCTCAGTGTTATTAATTGGGGATCTGCTGCTGTTTCGTGGCATAGTTTGGAGGAATCAGTTGTCCTCGTAATTCACAGTAACACACAGACTGATGACACACCATCAGCACTCTAGACAAAAAAAAACACACACACACACACACACACACACACGAAGGAATATTTTAAACTACATAATTTTATAAGCGTTATAATAGCACACACACACACACACTCTCTCTCTCTCTCTCTCTCTCTCTCTCTCTCTCTCTCTCTCTCTCTCTCTCTCTCTGAAGGTGATGGTAAATATTTTCATCTGATAATCGTCATGGGGTCATCGTGATTGGCTGAAAGTTTAAGTAGTCGTGTGTTCACCAACCAATCAGACACAAGGCCGTGATATCACATCTGAAAATTTACTACATAATATATATAACATAATCATTCTTTATACACAGAGCGATCTAGCCCTTCCCCAGAATAATAATAATAATAATAATAAAAATAATAATAATAATAATAATAAATAAATCAATAAATAGGAAATGCAACACCTGGTATTATGAATTAAACACATATCATCACCATTTTCCAACATCTTAAATACTCACCCACGTAGCCTATATCTTTACTGTCATATTTACTACCAGTTGAATAGATCAGTGTTGTGGTGAACTACACACACACACACACACTGAGACAAACAGGGATAAAGAGACATACATACTTCACCAACAAATCTATAGATATGTAAACCTATACTACTATATACTATTACTATAAATATCAAAACACAGTTACTAATAATAAACGTTCTATTTCTTCCAACCGGTTTTCAAAGATAGACACTTGTTTTCAGAAAATATCACATGCACTGCAGGGCTTGTAAATATATAAATGGATATAATAAATGCCTAAACATCTTAGATAATATATAAATAAATACTCAATGTTCAATTACCTGTTTTATATGAAGAGTAAAACACACTGGTGATGAACGGGAAGACAAACAGAAAACACACACACACACACACACACACGTGCGCGCAAGCAAGCAGGGACAGACACACAGAGAGAAGAGATACAGTTAGTGAGGGAGTGAGAGACAAAAGATACAGTGAGTGAGTGAGTGAGAGGGATACAATGAGTGAGAGGGATACAGTGAGTGAGTGAGAGGGATACAGTGAGGGAGGGAGTGAGAGAGATACAGTGACTGAGTGAGAGGGATACAGTGAGTGAGTGACTTGGATACAGTGAGTGAGTGAGTGAGTGAGTGAGAGGGATACAGTGAGTGAGTGAGTTGGATACAGTGAGTGAGTGAGTGAGAGGGATATAGTGAGTGAGTGCAAGGGATGGAGACAGGCAGCAGAATGACCCTCACTAGTACACCAACACACTTTTTATCTTGTTATTATCGTGACGTCATTTTCTCAGGGCTGCCCAAGAAGCTTTTTAGGGTATGTCACGTGGTGGTTGTTGTTGTTGTTGTTGTTTGTTGTTGATCCCTATTGGCAACACACACACCCACACACAGACAAAACATTGACAGAACACACACACACACAAAACATTGACAGAACACACACACACACACATATACAGACATAACATCGATAGGACACGCACACACACACACACACACAGATAAATATCGACAGGACACACACACACATACATACAACAAAAATTGACAAGACACACACACATAAAATATAAACAAATATAGGACACACACACACACACACACACACAAAATATAAACAAATATAGGACACACACACACACACACACACACACACACACACACACACACACACACACACACAATATAAACAAATATAGCACACACACACACAGACACACACACACACACACACACACAATATATAAACAAATATAGGACACACATACACACACACACACACACAAAATAAACAAATATAGGACACACACACACACACATTCGGGGGGGGAAGGGGTGCAGCAATGACTGACCCAGAATGCATTATACGTATGAATGATAAGAGCTATTATAGGTTGTTACATACACATCTTTTATTAAGGGATCACGTGATGTAGTCAGAAAATTGGAGGTGAGTGAGTGAGTCCTTCAAGCATTGCCACGAAACACCATCTATCTACATTGAAGGAGTTTGTTTCGTGGCATAGTCAGGAGGAATCAGCAGTCTCATACATGATCACACGGCTCTTAAACAGCTTGCCTTTGCACAACTGATATCTCTCTCTCTCTCTCTCTCTCTCTCTCTCTCTCTCTCTCTCTCTCTCTCTCATGAATCGTGTTGCTAATGTGAAACCAATTTATATTTATTTATTCAGTTATTCATTTATTTATTATGTATACATGTCTTTAATAATAATAATAATAATAATAATAATAATAATAATAAAAGTGGAATAATTTATTAGGGCCGTAACTAACTATTATGCAACATCTCTTGGGCGTTTTGTTTACTTTTACTGTCTTTCCCGCGTGACGTCATCAGAGTCACGTGATCGAAAATACCCCAATCACCCACAACCTACTAATATTAATGATGAAGATGATGACCCCTTTTAGTGCTCAGGAAGGAAGGAAGGGGATTAGATGTAGGTCGGAAGGATGGAAAAGAGGAAGGAAGGAAGGGAGGTGAGAGTAATATAATGGGATGTGGAAGAAATTGAGTAAGAGAAGGAAGGAAGGATGGAAAAGAGGAAGGAAGAGAGGAAGAAATTTGAGTAATAAAATGGGATGTAGACGAAATTGAGTAAGAGAGGAAGGAAGGATAGAAAGAGAGAGGAGATAAGAATGTAGGAGAGACGGTGAGAGTAAAAATTGGGAGATAATACGAATTTAGGTGAAAGTATAGGAGGGAATAAACGAAGAAAAGAAGGAAGAAAGAGATTATGGAACAACGAAAGGAGGAAAGGAAAGAAAGAGATGTGAGTGAATGAAAGAGAGTAACAGTAAGAGTAACAAAGAAAGGAAGAAAGGAAAGAAAGAGAGAGATGTGAGTGAATGAAAGAGAGTAACAGTGAGAGTAGCAAAGAAAGGAGGGAAGGAAAGAAAGAGAGAGATGTGAGTGAATGAAAGAGAGTAATAGTGAGAGTAGCAAAGAAAGGAGAGAAGGAAAGAAAGAGAGAGATGTGAGTGAATGAAAGAGAGTAACAGTGAGAGTAGCAAAGAAAGGAGGAAAGGAAAGAAAGAGAGTAACAGTGAGAGTAACAAAGAAAGGAGGGAAAGAAAGAAAGAGAGAGATGTGAGTGAATGAAAGAGATTAACAGTGAGAATAGCAAAGAAAGGAGGAAAGGAAAGAAAGAGAGAGATGTGAGTAAATGAGTGTAACAAAGAAAGGAGGGAAGGAATGAAAGAGAGAGATGTGAGTGAATGAAAGAGAGTAACAGTGAGAGTAGCAAAGAAAGGAGGGAAGGAAAGAAAGGGAGAGATGTGAGTGAATGAAAGAGAGTAACAGTGAGAGTAGCAAAGAAAGGAGGGAAGAAAAGAAAGGGAGAGATGTGAGTGAATGAAAGAGAGTAACAGTGAGAGTAGCAAAGAAAGGAGGAAAGGAAAGAAAGAGAGAGATGTGAGTGAATGAGTGTAACAAAGAAAGGAGGGAAGGAATGAAAGAGAGAGATGTGAGTGAATGAAAGAGAGTAACAGTGAGAGTAACATGTTAACTAGGGCGGATGTGTAATAAACTGAGTGAAGGGAAGGGAAGAGAAAGGAAGGGGAGGGGAGGGTATAGGACAGGAAGGGAAGGGTATAGGGTAGGACAGGAAGCAAGACAGGAAAGTAGGCATGGAGGGAGGGAGGGAGGGAGGATGTGGGTAGGTCCGTCTTTGATGTAGGATGGGTGGGCGTATCGATACCAGCTATTTACACTGAAATATCGATACTAATGCCCAAGTATCGATATTTCTATACTTAAGAATTTACTTTCAATATGGCATTTTTATATACAGTAGAGAGGAGCTAATTTTTTGTATTGTTTTGTATGAAAAAAATGTCATTAACTAATATCAGTTGAAAAATATGCTGAGAGAATCAAGGAAAGGAACAGACTGACTGTATCTTCCTCACTACATGACCAACACCATGAGTTGATAGGCATAAAAAGCCCTAAATCTTCTTGAATAAACCTCAGTAGACTATAAAAAAAAAAAAAATAGTCACCAAACTGTCTTCCCTTCCTTACTTCTCTCTCCTTACAAGAGAAATAATAGACTGAGAAGAAAAGAGAAATATTATGACTTACTAAAGAGAATCTGACTATTAAGAAAATCAAGGAAAGGAACAGACTGGCCGTAGCTATCTCTCTACAATGGGGTAAAGTGGCTCATCCTATATACCTCTGTGTGTGTGTGTGTGTTACTGGCTCTCTCTCTCTCACTCTCACTCTCTCTCTCTCTCTCTCTCAATACTTTAGTCTCTCTTTCTCCGATTCCTTATCAAATGGGTAATGAGGGTTTGCAATCTGTAGGTAACGGTGGGTGAGTGACAGGTTACAAATTTAGGTGTGGAGGAAGGGTTTGGTCATTTGTTCCACATTGATACGAGGGAGAGAGGGAGAGGGAAGCAGGGGGGAATTTGTATAATTTAAACTTATATACCAGCGGAGAGTTTATTTATTTATTCATCTATTTATCTCCAAGCATATCTATAAATAAATAAAATCAGTAAAAAGTGTAAACAATCCAGGTGGTGTCCGATAAAAACAGTGAAGGACCACCAAAGTCACCAAACTGTAAACAAGAGTGAAGACGACGCACCTGTTGCTGTCTCTTCCCGCCATATACCACATACGACACATAATGTTCCCGCCAAACGACTTCACCGAAAGTTTGAAAGTGGAGACCCCCAGGACTGCGGTTTTTAACACTTGATTACAGATAACCACAGCCTCACGTTTTCTGCCCGGGGCACTGTACCGTATATATAGGGAGGGAGGTAAGGAAGGAAGGAAGAAGAGGGGTAGGAAGGAGGGAGGGCAAGAGGTAAGTGATAAAAGGTTAATGGAGGTAGGAATGCAATACGTAGACAGATTTATTTATTTTTATTTTATTTTTATTTTTTTTATACACGATATTTTTATCATAGCTTGAACGAAATTGAATGCCTTTATCTTGCTGTTGTTTACACCGGGGAGGCGCGGTTGACAATAGTTTGTTTATGTTTTTTTACTATCAGTTGCTTAGGCTATACCAGTGGTTCTCAACCTGGGTGCCATGGACCCCAAGGGGTCCATGGCAAGAATTTAGGAGGGGAATGGCGGGCTGTCACAAATTATACAATTCTTGCCATGGACAAAAAAAAAAAAACTTGCATCACTCTGTCCTGGCAGAAGACTTAAATAAAGAAAGTGTTCTCTTCATCAACATTTTGTTTTTATTTTATTTAAATTTTTTTTTTTTTTTTTTTGGCGGGGTGGTATTTGGGAAAATATGCAGGGGAGCCACATGAATGTTGAGAATTCATGAAGGGGGGAATGGACTGAAAAAGGTTGAGAACCACTGGGCTATACTGTATTATTACGAAAACTATAGGAGGAAAATAATAAACTAAGCAGATGAACAGACTCATGCAAACGTCTACATTGGAATCCCTCGCCTTGAATTATGTGTCACCTCAGAGGAGCAGATATATAAAGCAGATATATAAACACTGATTTGATTACCCGAAGTGAAAGCCAACCAACCCAGTCAACAAACCAGCCATCAACAACAAGATCTTTCGTCTAAAATATGGCCATGAAGAGTGTTCAAACGGTAAGGAGAAAGTGGTAACTATTATTAGTGTGCCATATGGTTTTCCACTCTCATATATACGTCCTCCCTCCACCCCCACCCCCTCCACAGCCCATGAACTTGATCGTGAAGAGAAGTTGTTGGTTGGTACTGCTCTGCTGGACTTTACTTGAGCTGTCCGTCCTTAACCGTCATTCCTCCACCACAACCCCTCCCTCCCTCTTATTTCCCCCCCCTCCCACCACCCCTCCTTTCCTTATCCCCCCCCCCACCATCCCTCCCTTTTTTCCCCCCCTAACCATCCCTCCCTTTCTTTCCTCCCCCCCCCAACCATCCCTCCCTTTCTTCCCCCCCACCTCCATCCCTCCCATCCCTCCTATTCCCTTTTTTCCCCCTACCACCCCTACTTCCCCTCCTCCTTCCTATTCCCTTCCCCCCCCACCCTCCCTTCCTCCTATTCCCTTTCCTCCTCCCCATCACCACCACCAACCATCCCTCCCTCCTATTCCCTCCCCTCCTCCTCCTCCTCCTCTACCCCTCTTTCTTCTCCTATTCCTCACGCCACGCCCACATTCCCTTCTGTTGGACATCTCGCTTTCACTGTTTATCATCTTTTCCCGCCAAAAGTGAACGAATTTTACCGCGGACTAGGGGAATTATTTCTATTTTTATTTTTTTTAGACCCTACGGAGTGTTGATGACTTAATGTGGTAAAAATTATGTAGTGATGAGTTAATGATACTTAATAATATACGATTTCACTTGTTCTTAGGGCGAATTTCTATTTAGGATTTAGTGTAAAGCGAAAGTACTGTGATAAATTCCGCGGCCATATATATATACACCAGCCTGTGAGTTACGGGTACTGTTTAGGTATAATATATGTGATTATTTGAGTAATTGTTAGTTTCCAGAGATGATGGTTGGGTATTATGTGTTTGTTGTAAATTGTGCTTATATTTTCGTATTTTGCTTGATTTGTTTCGTGTTATAGGTGTATTTACAGTATATTGCTCTCTCTCTCTCTCTCTCTCTCTCTCTCTCTCTTCAACATACTACAGCTGCAGAGTAGATTTGACACACACACACACACACAATAAAAAAGAAGTACCGTAGAAACAGAGACAAACAAAAAACACCCACCCACAACCACGCATAC